>PVHP010005606.1:8316-64685 GCA_004024765.1 Zapus hudsonius
GGGGGGGGGAGAATCTGGTTAAAAGAATCCTGTTCCAGAGATGTGCACCACAGAGATTTCTAGATCTTGCATATTGATTAACTTTAGGTGCTGAGTTGTGAAATGATTATCAAAACCAGGAGCCTTTTTGATGAGAGAGCCAGGGAGGAAGATGAGGTGGGGCAAGCCCATAGGGATGATGTTGGGAACAGGGAGCAGACCTGTGCTCTAGGGAGGGCTGAGCCTATTCCTGGGATTGAGCGCAGAGTGTGGCAGCAGCCTAGCTCTCCTGGGTGCCTGGGAAGCCTGATGTCTTGAACCTCTGAGAATTAATGGGATGTGATGGCTGTCTAGAGGTCCCACTCCCTCCCTGTGAGCTGGTGAGCTCTTTGTGCTAAGTGAAACCAGTGCTTTTGAAATGGTCTCTACTGGTCCTGCTGCTGCTCTTCCTCTGTTTGGAAAAGCCCATGCTCAAATGATTTGGTGCTGTGACCTTGCCTCATCCCTCCTGCTGTTTCTGAGTCATGCTTATACTTCAGGCAGAGTTGGAAGGCATTTGAGAGGTCATCACATCCAACGCCCTCATTTTGCAGATGAGAAAACCAAGGCACAGAGGGAAGGAGTGCTGTGCTTAAGGCAAGTGGCAGCTCTTGCCACTCATTTGGTAGAAGGAGAGCGCATATCTCACTTGGCAGGATTAGAATTCAGGTCACTTGTTTCCTTGTCTTGGGCCTTTCCCTGCCTACTAACTGTGGTAATATGGAAAGGCAGGTGGGCAGAGATGACAGGTAGTTCTAGACCTGACCATAGGCCTCATCTGTGGCTGGTGGACACTGGGTCCTTACCTGCCACTTTCTCTTCACAGCTCAGAAGCTCCATTAGATTTGGGTCTGTGGTAACAAGCTTCCCCCTCCTTTATTAGGATATGCCTGATAAAAATTTTGTTATTATATGTATATGTATGTGTGTGTATTCATGTGTGTAAGGGTGTGTACATGTGTGTGCTGTGGCCAGAGGACACCTTTGGGTGTCGTGCTTCAGGAAGACCATCTACCTTTCTTGATGGTCTCTTACTGGTCTGGAACTTGACCATCAGGGTAGTCTGACTGTCCAGTGAGCCCCAAGGATCTGCCTATCTTTGTCTCCCAGCTCTGAAATTACAGGTGTATGCTACCATGCCCTTTAATATTTTATTTTATTTTTTGAGGTAGAGTCTCACTCTAGTTCAGGCTGACCTGGAATTAGTCTCAGGCTGGCCTTGAACTCACAGTGATCCTCCTAACTTTGCCTCCCAAGTGCTGGGATTAAAGGCATGTACCATCATGCCCAGCCTGCTTACTTTTTTTAAAAAACATGGGTTTTATAGGGATGGAACTTAGGTCCTCATACTCGCAAGGTAAGCACTTGATTGAGCAATCTCCCCAGCCCTGTTGCTTGTATCAGAACATAGGGATTCTATTATTTTTTTGATCTGGACATCTGGTCTTAACCCATTTGTGTACTAATTGGTTATATTCCCCATGGGTTTCTCAGCTCTTTCTGCTTTACTGTGTCATGGTGACAATCAAGTATTAAGTGAACAAATTTAATTAAGTTCTGTACTGCTGTCCCACTCTGTTGTACCACACTGATTACGTGAGGCATGTAATTGCCTTACAAAATATAGAATGTTGTCATAACTTATCGTTGTTTATCTTTCCATTGTGTAGACTAGAGAAGGAAGCAAGGGCTTGGGATTTCTTCTTCCCCATCTCCAGCTGGTCTCCCTCTCCAGGTCTTGTGTCACTGTGATTTGGCCTCCTTTGGTTTCATGAAGGGGAGATGATTCAAACCTCTCACAATTGGTCTAGACACTTTTGGATAGAAACTCCAGGGTTCCCATATTCCTCCAGTATAGGCAATGTCCTAATTTTGTGTGTCTGCTGAAGGGATGACAGATAGTTTGGCTGACAGGGACTAGTGTCTCAATTTGTGCTTGGTTGGATGGAAGAACATCTCATGGATCATGTTTACCTCTTATACGCTCTATAGTTCTAGGTAGTAGTTGACAGGTTGCTGAGCATTTACCACGTGTTTAGTCCCATGGAGGATAGTGGTATATGTAGTGGGCTATTGGAGAAGGCAAAATTAACAAGTGTAGTCTAGGGCTACATTGTCAACTATGGTAGCCACTATCCTTGTGTGGTTATTAATATTAAATGAACAATGCCAGGCGTGGTGGCACACTCCTTTAATCCCAGTACTCTGGAGGCAGAGGTAGTACTACAAAGTGAGTTCCAGGTCAGCCTGGGCTAAAGTGAGACCCTATTTCAAAACAGACAAACAAACAAACAAACAAACAAACAAACAAACAAAAAACAAAACAAAAAACCCTCAAAATAAATGAACATGAAGGACTGAAACAAAGCAAAGCATTCAGATGCTGCAATTTGAACAGTGCAGAATAATTTTCATCCCTGCAGAAAGTTCTTTGCTGGCCTGGGAGCTAAGTTGTGTGCTTAGGAGTAAGGACTGAAGGTGGTGAGGGAAGCTTCGGCTGGTGGCAGTGAGACCTTGCTGGGCCTCTGGGGAATGAGTAGGTCTGCCAGAAGATGTGGTGAAGCTGGCAGAGACTCTGCTGAGGGGACCTGTAGGAGTGCCAGTTGGTCAGAACCTACCCTACCCATCTTTGTGTCAAAACTGGGGTGGGTGGGGGATCGAGGGTGTTCTAAAGAAAGGTTAAGGTGGGGGGGGTGTCACTGAAGTTGGGGCTTATGGAGCTTTTGGGAGAAGGGTCTGGTTTCTGCTTTAAAGAACCTTTCTCTCTTTTGGAAGACTTCAGGCATGTCACTGGCCTCATCCTGGCTCCTCCCTGCTGAAGCAGGGAGCTGGGCATTCCTGAGGGGGAGCAGAGCTGGGTTGGCTCATGATCCTCTGTCACTCGTCAGTTCTGGGCTTTGATTATGGATCAGTGGCTGTATTAGTTACTTTCTTGTTGCTGTGATGGGAGCAACTTAAGGAAGGAAAATCTTTATTTGGCTTACAGTTCCCGTTGGTCACATTGTAGCTGTCAGGAAGCAGGGAATGAACAAGATGTGGGACCAGGCTATAAAACCCCAAGGCCCACTTCCGGTGACCCACTTCCTCTAGTTAGGCTATACCTTCTAAAGGTTCTACAACCTTCCCAAACAGCCCACCAGCTGTGGACCAAGTGTTCAAACGCAGCCTATGGGGAAGCATTTCACGTTCAAACCATAACAATGGCTGAATGGAGAGAAATCTTTCTTAGGACCTCAGGACTCTGCATTAGTCTGGGGGTCTGGGAACAAAGGACTCTTTCCATGGGACGATGAAGACATGAGTACCCAGGGTTGGGAAGACGAGTAGGTAGCCTATTATTACTTGAGTAGGTGCTGGAACTGGGAACTGCCTACCCTCAGGACTACCCAGGTGAACCTAATCCTGGGGCTGACCATGGAGGTCAAAGCTCCTGTCACACACAGGGCCCAGAGCTGTGAGGGGTCCATCAGGGTGGGGCAGTGTTAGGGTGCCAGCGTCTGCGATCATAGTGTCTGAGCATCCCTGATATGCTCTCAACCATCACTCTCCCTGGTGTTTTGTGATCTGTGACACGTTCCTGCCTCCTCTCTTTTGTTTCACATCCTTCCAAAGGTCATAGGAGGATAGGAGGTCTTGTCTTCCTTTTCTTGCCAGTACTGTTTTTCCTGATGAGTGGACAGAACAGAGTGGACAGAGTTCATTGCAGGGGCTGTTGATCCTCAAGACTCAAAAGTAAAGGAACCCCACACCTCATAGCAACTTTGTATAGATACTTCTTGCCTTCTTTTATCTTACTGAGGAAGAGGCTGGGCCACTACACCAAGGTTTCCAAGGTCTTGCTTAGCGTGGGCATCAGAGCCATATGCTGGGACCTAGCTTCCTGGAGCATGTTCTGGGTTTGGGTTTTTTTAAGTTCGAGTAGGTAGTAGTATTGGAACTGAAGACCCGAGTTCAAAACTCAGCTTTATTCCCTTGACAAGTAGGAGCTGTCCACATAACTCGCTTTGTAAAAACAAACAAACAAACAAACAAACAAACAAACAAACAAACAAACAGAGGCCTTGGTAAGGAGAAGGGTTCAGACCAGAACAGTTTACTATATCCCAGGTATGTAACCCAGTAAGGTTGTTGTGCCTTTTCTAATCTTTAGAAAAAGAGTGATCTTACATATTTTGAAATATAGGCATGTATCTAAATATAGGTATGCATCTGTAGATAAAAATAGAGATGAGCCTGTTATTAGGGGCTATGTGCTAGAGAAGAAAGCTAAAAGATAACAGCAACAAAAATCAATCCAAATCACAAAACAGTGTAGTGTTTGTATCCTGCTAACTGGTTGTATGATATTTAGATCAAATTTCTGGGCCTTGCTGCCCACATCAGAGGGTTGGGTTTCAGCAACTCCTGAGGACTGGCAGCGTGGGGCAGTGGAAGAGGCCGTGCTAGAGACCTGAGGCCAAGGGCAGACAGGATATGTGCTGACTTGCTCTGCGTTGGATGGTCAGTAATACCTGCGCCAGTGTGGATGCCCTTTTGATAGTTGAAATGTGTCCAGTTAATTAATAATCCTCACTGACCAGCTGCTCTCTCCCTTATGAAGACTTGGAAAGTATTCCAGTTAGCTGCTCATCAGAGAGAACGGGCATTTTGCTCTCTTTTCTTGAGTTCAGGATCTTGTATAGTGGTGGTGCAGGGCAGAGATAAGGAATCCTTAATTTTCCCTACGTCAGACTCACTGCCATTTGAAGTCAGGAGGCATTAAAGGTGACTGTGACTGACTTGTACAAGCTGTGCCCTACACTGGGGCAGCTGACTGAAGGGTTTTAGCCATTGTGCCTTTGCCGTGCATGGCTGGGTTCACTTAAAGGGATGCCTTCTTTTAATTTACCTATAGTCACAGTCATGGGCATTGGACTGTTGTGAGCTTGTAGTGAGCCAATTAGGATTCCCCTGCAAATGTACTGAGCCCTCCGATAGGGTGACAGAGGAAGGAAGTGGAGAAGGCACATCTGGACATGCTTGGTTCTACTCTCCTTCCAGGAGAGACCAGCTGGAAGCATGCATGGTAGGGTCCTGTTCCAGTTTGGTTGGAGGCACAGAGGAAGGAAGCATGAGGTTGGGCTTGGCCTCTGGCATTGTTGGATTCTTGGGGACTTTATTCTGTGGTCCAATAAACACTACTGTGTGGCAACTGGGTGGTAGTAGAGCCTGGGACATAGCCTCAAGGTCAACTACTTTGTCTATGGGATGTTTTCCTCCAAGAGCAGCCAAGCTGGAACCTGAGCTCTCTGAAAGAGTCATGTGAAAGGGCATTTTATTCTTGAGGGACATCTCTAGGCATTCTCATGGTGGCCTGTGGCTGCCCATTGTAAAACTTTTCTGCCTCAGAGAAGATGAGGGGGTGAGAGAGATGTGCTGTTGACACATTATCTCTGGCTTAGCTTGGTGACGTCTTCCTTTGAGCCTGAACCAAAGTTGACATCTCTAGTCCTGGGGAGAAAAAGGAGGGAAGGAACTCAGAGACCCAGTGACTTTCCCTGTACCAACTCCCATACCTTCATCTCCCCTTGGCTCCTTTCTCTCCCTGTACTCTGTGGCAGGTGCTTCTCTGCCATCTTGATTATCCCTGTTGGTAGGGATAATCAAGGCCTCCTAACCCACACTGGCCATTTGTAGCCTAACTTCCTGTCATGGGTCCAGGGCTGTTAAGCAGCCCCTCTGTCCCAATGGCTAAAAATAAACCTGTCACTGCTACAGTCTTCCCTCCCAGCCAGGCCTTGATAGCTGTCCTGGGTCCTCTGCCATGCTGTGGAACTGTTTATCTCACTTTGCAACTATGCCCTCCTCTGTGCCCTTTTCCTTCCAGCTGGAACTTAGTGGGCAGTTTGGGGCCAGGTCTCTATCCTGGATGCTGGGTGAGCTGTGGCTGGGCTTCTCCAGGAGTCAGGTTCACAGGGACGTTCCCTAGGCGGAGAGGGTCAGAGTGGAGGGTGGGCACAGCCTTGTACTGTGCTTGCCTGCAGCTCTGCACCCTCCGTGAGCGAGCTGGACCTCCAGGGGGCTCCTTGCCAGAGTGAGGGGGGACCAAGCTCCTCCAAGCTCCTCCCAGTGCCTGCCCGACTGGCCTGAGACCTAGTTTGCTACCTGCTTGTTCTCCCGCCCAAGTCATGCTCTCCACCCCATGGTGTGGGGTTTCATGTTACCACATTCTAGAGTATGACTTCATCATCTTGACTTCCAAGATACATTGGGCCCTGGCTCTGTGCTTCCTTCCTGGGCCAGGCCAGGGTCCCACAGGCCCTCAGCTCAGCCACCTGCAGAAAGATACCAAAGCAAGAGTTTCTTTTGCCATCTGACTGCAGGGGTAGAGAGATCCTGGTGATGCATATTCATTGAGGAGTGTCTTCCTCCTCCCCTGTTGAAGGCTCTGGAGACCTGCCGAGCTTGATGGGGAAGGGTTAGCCAGAGGACCTGCTTGGGGTTTTGGCTCCCTTTTCTTTCTGAGTTTTCTAGTCCCTGGGCAAGTGTTGGTATTAATCATGACTCAGGTACAGGTCTGTGTTTTCTGGGATTAAGGTTTAGGTGAAAAGGTGTGTGGGGCGAGTGATAGGAGTCAAGAGATAGGACCTAGGGAGCTCTCTGTCTCAGTGGAGTCCCATATCCTGACCGTGTTTCACTAACTGTCCTCTGTGGTCTGTGTCCTTCGAGGCCTTACATCCTCTGCACGCAATGGCTCATATGCCAAGGCCCATGGGCCTCTGGAGGAGAGGAGCTAGGCGTAGTTGGTAAGAGTTTATTTTTAACTGTGGCAGAAGGAGCTTCTGTCCTTGAGTACCATACCTCCTCTCTTCTGTCCTTATCCTGGCTCTCTTCCTTAGCCTCTGTAATTCTTAGGCGAGGCTAATAGGATTCTAAAGAGCAGGCTTGGCAGGAGCTGGGGGGGACTCTCAAGTCATGTTTGGCTTCTGCAGAGCTCAGAATGTTTGCTGCTGGGGAGTGGAGGGTGACTGGGACATGTGTGGAAGGAACATAGGGCATCCTAGGAATGCAGGTGGACTGGTGGAAACCAGGCATGCTCTGGAGGGGCACTGGAGAGGCTGAGTCAGCAAGGGGTTATCAGAAGCTCTGCCTCTCTTCCCTCTCCCTGTTGGTGCCCAGGCTGCTGGCAGGCTGAAGGCCACACGGAGAGAACAAGCTGTGTCGTCTCCTGTGACATTCGTGCTTACTACAGAAAGCTTGTGGTGGCGTCACCCTCTCAGGACACAGACTAACAAGTGCCATGTGCCATCCAACAGAGCCCGCCAGCAACCCTCAGCAACCTCATCCCCTTCTCTGTTCCACCCCTGTGCTCGTAGAGAGAGAGGCAGGGCAGCAGCGCCTCCTCTCCTGGATCTTAAGATGGTCCCAACAGCATGGCCTTGACTTGATTACCTTGGCTATGACTGACAGAAAACAGGATTCTCCCCACCTGGTTTGAGGTGTAGCTAGAGATGGAAGGACTCCAGAGAGGTGCTGAGGGCTGAAGCTCAGTAGAATTGGCCCACTCTGAGAACCTGCAGCAGTAGGGTGAAGGTCTTTCCTCTCAATTCCTGGCTGTGCCCTTTGGGATTTAGTTCGCCTGAGGCTTAGCTGTGGTCATGTAGCTTCCTAGTTGGAGTTCTTTCGCCTGCTAAATATGTAATGTATCCAGACGCTTTCCATTCTTTCCTGAATGCATGCCTTTTCTTTTTGGCTCTCCATCTGTCTTTGCATCTGTCCATCTGTATCTTTTTTGCCTGTCTTCTTCCCACCATGTCTCTATCAACATCTTCTGACTCACACAAAGACTGCTCTTCCATGAAGTTTTTCACACCAGAAGTGAGTTCTGAATTACAACATGCTTGGCAATGTGAGTTCAGTCCCAAATATGGGGCAGGGGAACTAAATTAGAGAAATGTAGAAGCCGGGCGTGGTGGCGCGCGCCTTTAATCCCAGCACTCAGGAGGCAGAGGTAGGAGGATCACCGTGAGTTTGAGGCCACCCTGATAACATAGTGAATTCCAGGTTAGCCTGGGCTAGAGCGAGACCCTACCTCGAAAAACCAAAAAAAAAAAAAAAAAAAAAAAAGAGAAATGTAATCCTTCCCATCAAACTGCTACGAGATCCTTACCTGTTATTTCACATTGAAATGCATTTTTCCATGTATAAAATGTTTATTTAAATACTGGATTGGCTGGTAACACACATCTTTAGTTATTATATTATTTTTTGTGTCCGCTTACTTAGGCATAGTGGCTTGATGCCCTTATAAGTCAGGGTTAGGTAGATGCATGGCACTTCTTTGAAGTGTGATAGTGTTGGCCTTGGCTCTCTGAGAGTGAGCCAGCTCTATAGTGAAGCTCCCCCGAAGTGTCCTTGTCCATCCACTCAGATCTGCTGACTCAAGGAAGGAAGGATCTTGTGTTTGTTAATGGTATTCTTGTTCTTCCCTCCCCCTTTCTCTCTCTTTCCTCCCTCCTTGCTTCCTTATTTCTTCTTCTTTCTCTCCTTTCTTCTTTCTTCCCTTCCCTCCCTTCACCTCTTTCTTTCCTTTTTTCTTCTCTCTCTCTCTTTCCCTCCCTCCCTTCATTTCTATGTATCCTAGGTTGATCTCTAACTCAATATGTGTTTCTGATCTTCCCACCTCCACTCTCCACTCCAGGATTTTAGGCACAGGACACCACACATGGCTTGTGCAGTGCTGGGGATTGACCCAGGGCTTTGTGAAAGCTAGCAAGCACTTTATTAACTGAGCTACACCCCTAGCCTGAGTTCTCATTCTTTTTTTTTTTCCCCCAAGATAGGGTCTTGTTCTAGCCCAGGCTGACCTGGAATTCACTAGGTAGTCTCAGGATGGCCTTGAACTCACTGATCCTCCTACCCTGCCTCCCGAGTACTGGGATTAAAGGTGTGTACCACCATGCCTGGCTGAGTTCTCATTCTTACAAGAGAATTGTAAGAACTGATGCTTCTCCTCCCTGGTCCAAGGTCCTTCCCTTTCCTCTTCTGTAAAAGGAGATGAGCCTTCTGTCCCACATGTGAAATGTGTCAACTTTCCTACAATCCTTGGCACTTTCTGGTTAGCTCCCAACACACAGCAGAGACTTAGATACAAGCCAGTGTTATCTATCTGCTGCCTGTGCCTGTGTGTTGCAAGAGGGACCAGTATTGAGCACCGAATTGCTGGGTCTGAAGTCAGAGCTTTGAGTCTCATGAGGACACTTCTCTGCATGCCCAGCAGACTTGAGTAGGAAACAGGACCTGAGAGACCTGGCTTCCAACCCTATCCCTGAGCAAGTCCTAGAACTTGTCTGGACCTCACTCAGTTTCCTCACTTGTAAATCAAAGGGATCAGACTTGACCTAGAAGGACAGTTCATAGTGTCTTTTTTCCTCACTGTTGCAGCTGGGAAAAAAAGTGGTCAGCTCAGTTTCTAGGGCGAGAGCCTTGCAGAGCGCCTCCTGTTTTTTGTTTTTGTTTTTAATTAAAAAATTTTTTGGTTTTTCAAGGTAGGGTCTCACTCTAGCCCATGCTGGCTTGGAATTCACTATGTAGTCTCAGGGTGGCCTTGGACCCCCATTGGTCCTCCTGCCTCTGCCTCCTGAGTGCTAGGATTAAAGGTGTGCATGACCACGCCTAGCAATCTTCTGTTATTTTTTGTGGGTCAGTGTTATTTCACTCTTCTGTTTGCTGCATTATTTTTTATTCACTCACCCAATGTTTGTAAACATTTATTTTCCTCCATGCCTCCTCTCATCTTCACTGCTGACTGGCCACCAGGAGCCCAGATGGTAGGATTAGTCTAGAGTAGTCAGAAAGTCAGTCATTCCCTTGGGTTTAGTAGTCCTTTAATACCTTTCTGTATGAGAGAATAGAGGCTTGATTCCCCCCCCCCTGCAGTGTAGGCTAGCTCCTCTCCTCTCCCACTTTTCTAACTAGGGTTTGACTTTGGGTATCTTTCATCCTCTTGAGACCCAAAACAGCTTGCTGTTTAAGAAAATTAATTAGCAGTGCCAAGAATGAGTTTGCAGCTTCCCTGTGGATGGATCAGAGCTGCAGTTTGGCTTTGATACTTCTAGCAGTCTTTCATTCTTCAGTCCCCTGTTGGAAGCTCAGCTGCTCTGAGGTCTCTTAGATTAATAGCAAGTTCTTGGAGCAGGTGCAATGTGTTAGGCAGTGCAGTTGATATCTATGTACACCCTGCTAAGCCTCCCAAATACCTCAAAGTTAACCCCCCTCCAACAGAACAGGAAACATGACCAGAACAATTCCTTCACTAGCAATTGTTGAACACCTTCTAAGTGCTAAGCTTTATTTTAGGCTCTGGGGATATATCAGTGGCTTGCATTCTTGCAGGGGGAGATAGAACATGACCAGTTAAACAGTACAGCTTGACAGATGTGATAGGGACAAAGGAGAAAATAAAAAGGGAAGGAGGTGCTGAAATGTCAGGAGTGTGTGTAATTGGCAGATTAGGGAAGGCTTCACTGAGGAGGTGACTTTGTGGATGAGCCTCAGAAATACATAATTGCCAGATTTGAGGTGAGCAAAAGGAATAGCAAAGGCCAAAGGCCATTGATTGATGAAAGGAACTAATCTCTTTTTCCCCCTTGTGAGATAAGGTTGTTATGTAGCCCACCCAGGCTGGTCCCTAAATCATGGTCTTCCTGCTTCAGCCTCCAGAGTGCTGGGATAATAGGTTTTTACTACCATGCCGAGCTATGAGAGTGCCTAACTCTTGACATCTAGTCATTTTAGAGCTCACAATACTGCCTTTCTTGTAGGCCTTCTATGATCCCAACACAAGTCAGCTCTTAGATGACCTAGCAATTTATCTTCTCTCATTTGACATTCATGGAATGCTTATTTGTAAAATAATTACAAAATAACTAGTAAGCCCAGTCTTGGGAGATTTTTATTTTATATATGAGCATAAAATGAATTATGGAAAGAAAAGACCGTGCCCCATGGATTGTACCTCTTCTGGCATTTTCTCATTCAAGCCTCATAGGTCAAGTGGTCCAAAGAACAGTTCAGGGAGCTGGTAGTAGATAAGTGGCAGAGGCAGGGCAACAGGGTACCAGTAAAGGACACAGATATTTGGGCAGGGGTGGGGTAGAAGGCCAGATCACTGCATGGTGCAGACCAGGAAAGTGCATGGACACACACCTGAGACATACCCAGTGGAGGGTGCAGGCAGAAGCATAGTTTAAGAAGTGGGAGAGACTTTGCTGGCTTCTCCTCTCTTTTGTTTGGCTAGCAAGAGAGATGATGTTTCTCCAGGAATCTTTCTGGGAATAGGGAACACTTGGAAGCTGGTTAACTGATCATCTCCAAGAAGCAGGGAGGAGTCATAAAAAAGAAGTGCTGAAGCTGGCAGACTTTTCTCCTCTTTTGGGCCTTCAGAGGGTTCCTGTCTCACTTGGAAGAATCCCGTCTTCCCAGTGGAGGAGCAGGCAGACACAGGTTCTGGTCAGAACAGAAGGTGGAGCTAGGGAGGGCGTGTCTGTTGGTACAGATGGGAAAGTGAAGCAATAATGGATTGGGTCTCTTTCTTACTGAGCATGTGCTGTGACAAAGGAAGTTGCAACATTTTTTTTTTCTTTTTATAGAGAAAAAAGAAGGAGGGGAACCTATCTTCCAGTAAACTTCGGAAAAAGTGCCTTGCCTTTGATGGCTGGCTTTTGTCTCCTCCCCTCACAGTGTTTTTCTTGGCATTCTTCCCCATCTGCCAACCTTGTCATTCTGAGAGATTGTCTTTTACAGCAGACTAGCTGTATCTACAGAGAGGAAAGTAGCCATGACTTGGACTGAGGGAGCCTTTGGAAGGAACCTTCTTCATGGCTAAATATGTTGCATCAACACACAGCCCTGGAAAGTTGCTCTCTGCCTCTCCCGGGACATAGACTCTGAGGGAATAGGACGAGTGGACCCCGAGGCTCACCCTGGAGCCTTTTGCTGCTACTTTGGTCTGTGTTCATTTGGAATGATGACTGCCTTGTGGGCACGTTTGGACTGTGGATCTAGGGGGAAGCTGGGAAAGAGGGTCCAAAAAGTGTGTGGGAGGCAGAAATTGAACAAGTGCTCTATGTTAATCTGGAGTTATGCTTGATTTTGGCTGGAGCTGGACAAGAATCCAGTTGAATTTGGAAGTGTGGAGATGATAATGTTTCCCTGGTGAAAACTCGAGGTTTGGGAAAGTAGTGGAACTGACTGACCTTGGTGAAATTCATTTCCTTTCTCTTCACTTTCATTACATCAGCATGGCCCAAAAATTTTTGAGCAATTCAGCTTTGGGACTGTATGTAGCTTTAGTTAACTAAGGATGCATGCTTTAAGTCATCTCTGGGAATGAGGTCCGACACCCAGGACAGGTGTCAGTGCAGGTGTTACGTGCTTTCTTGTGGAAGAGTGTCAGGTCCTCAGGCTCTTTGTTCCTGTGCTTGCTGCTTTAGGTCTGGGGAGCTTTGAAGAGAGTCTGCTATCTTCAGGCTGGGGAAGAATGGAGAGAGTGGGTGGGGCCAGACTTAGCTTGTTTTTAGGATTCCATAGTAAGTACTTAAGTCCTCTTCTGAAGGAAGTGGCACTGGTAAGAGTAGCTAGCCACTTGTAACTATTTGACACAGTATTTTCAGTAATTCAGAAAGGCCTAACCATTAGTATTTTGGAAGCACTAGAGACATTGTAAGTGCGCAGTAGCTGGCTGGTGTCTACTGTTGTGAGTAAAGTAGAAAAAAAAACCATTCTGTTGTCACAGAACATTCTCCTATGTGGGATTCTGAGATTAGTCTATATCCCGGTACAGACTTATCTGGCTAGAAGGAGACTGTGGAAGGGCACAGGACAGGTGAATGGTAAATAGAAGTTAATTAGAAAAGGATTTTTTAAAATGTTCAGTTTGTCTAGTTCAGAACACATCCCACCAAACCAGGCATGGTGGTGCACGCCTTTAATCACAGCATTTGTGAGGCCAAGGTAGGATCCACTGTGAGTTCGAGGCCAGCCTGGGACTACAGAGTGAGTTCCAGGTCAGCCTGCTCTAGAGTGAGACCCTACCTCAAAAAAATCAAAAGAAAAAAATCTCAACAGATAGATGCTATCTAGTCCCCCACCATGGCTCTTACATTCTATCTGCCCCCTCTTCCACTTAATTCCCTGAGTCGTCGTGGGTGAGTTTTAGGTCTGCTTTGTTGTTGAGATTGTAAGTATCTCTGGGTCTCTGCCCTGGATTGTGTTGGGTATCATTGGTGTCTGTCTCCATTGACCTTTCATCCATGTCTGGTTTTTACCTAGGTGCTGGGTATCAAATTCAGGTCCTCACCTGTGTGCTTCTTACCTAATGAGCCTTAAATTAATTTTTTAAGTTAGCATAGCAAGTAATGGATGTCATTATAGCATGTTCGTATAGATACATCATTATACTTTGTTCTTGTTCATCTTTCTTTCCTACTAGAAATGTATTTTAGTATCCTCCAAAGTGAGAATAACCTGGCTTTGGCAACCACCCATCTGCTTAACCTATGCTCAGACTCTTCCACTGAATTTGGTACATGAAAACCTTCCCATTGAAACATGGAATGTTTGTTGAGTCAGCAACTTGATTCCCTGTCTTATAAAATTCTTGGGTGTTCTTTGCCTTCCACAGACCTTGCAAAATGTGTTCAGCACCTCCATGTCTTATATTTAGTCTCAGCAGGTATTCAAGCATGCCATAGTGTGGACCCTGTGGTCTGGAGTCAGGGCACATGTTCAGGGAGCCTCAGAAGCCAAAGGCTCTCGGAGACCCAGAGACAAAGGATCATTCCCAGGATCTTTCTGACTGTCAGGCCAGGCTGAAAGACTGAGGAGAGCTCTGCATCTCATTGAGAGTCCCATGGATGGCCAGCCAGCGGGCTGTGTGTACTCTTCACCTCTCTGGGTTCTGCTCCTGCTGCTCTGCATGGTTAGCACACACCTTCCAAGGGCATCCAGGCACTTCCTCAGAGCCCTGGAGGATCTCCTCATCTCCATAGCTTCTGTGTAAAGAGCTTCAGCAGGCCTCCTCCCTCTTGCAGTGAGCACTCTGAAACCTGACATCTGAGCAAATTGGGTTTGTCATCCTCACTCTTCCAGGTGGTCACTCCTTCCACCTGCCACACATGCAGAAGCTTCTTTATTTTCTCCTGGTACCTTCCATGTGCTCATTCTTCTGTTTTGTTTTTTTTTCCTGGCTCAAGTAAGATCTTACCTTCCCATGTTCTCCCATTCCAGGCAGGGCCAACTATAAATGGACTCATGCCAGTCCAGCCTGCCATGGTTGCCATGAAGTTGAATTATGATCACCCCCACCTTCTCCCCTGCTAGACTGACCTATTGAGCACCAGGACTACAGCTCATTGTTTTGTGCCTATGTGCCAGCATGGTGCCTGGCACTCCCCAACATAGACATAGGACATGCTGTGTGAGTGGATCTGTGTTTTGAAGACCTAGGACATGTTGTGTGCGAGGGTCTGTTTTGAAGACCTAGGACATGCTGTGTGCGAGGGTCTGTGTTTTTGTTGTATTTGTTCTTTTTGAGGATTTTTGAGTGCCTATTTGTTCTTTTTAAGGATTTGATGAAGCTGCCTGGGAGAGTCCTGCATCAGCATCCTCACCCTGAGCAGCCAGAGAGCTCATCAGCTTCAATGAGAAAAGTGCCATTTAGCAGCTGCTAATTAACAAGGAGTGTGTGAGGCTTGGCTGCCTCGAAAGCAAGACTAGTATTTAAACAGTATAGTCTTTTAAATCAAGTATTAAAGTGTCAGCTTCCAAAGCAGCTACTTCCAGCATAACCCCGTCCAGTTAGAGCAATAATTGGAATAATGCATGGAGCCAAAGAATTTTCCATGTTTTTTTTGGGTATGTGTGTAATGCATGTGCATGTGTGGAGGCATGTTCATGTATGTGTCAGTGTGCATGTTGAGGCCAGAGGTTGACATTAGGGATCTTCCTCTATTGCTCTCTGACATATGCTTTTAGGCAAGGTCTCTTGATGAACCTAGAACTCACTCAGCTAGACTAGTTAGCCATTGACCCTCAGGGGTTCCCTGTCTCCTTCCCTGAGTGCTGGGATTACAGACATATGCCACCACCCAGCATTTATCTGAGTGCTAGGGATCCAAACTCTGGTCCTCATGCTTGGGTGACAAGAGCTTTACCTGCTGAGACATCCCAGAGCCCCTTCACAACCTTGAGAAAAGTCCAGGGAGAGGGGACTAAGTAGATGCAAGAGTCAAAGGGAACTTAATTTTCCTCTTTGAGGTGAGGCTGATGTGGAATGGAGCAGGTGCTTCAGAGAAAGTCTGTCAGTGTTCCTTTCATGTCCAGTTTGGAGTAATTTTGCTGAGTAGGCAAGAAGAGAAATTGTAAAGACAGGATAGTATAAACTCTGGCCTGTATCCTAAGATGATAAATTCTTTAAAGTACTTGTTTCTATTTTTAAGTACAGCTTCTTCACTACTGCCTGGTGATATCTTACATTGCTTTCTTCTGATGCTTCTTGGGGTAGTAGGGAAGGCTATGTGAGCCCTCCTCCCTTCTAGGTCACTGCAGAGATGGAGGAATTCCCCTAGCCTCTTGATAGTAGCCAGACACTAACCACAACCAACAGATCTGAAAGACATTCTGAGAAGCCAGGAACTGTCCCAAGTCTTCAGAGAAGAGCAGCCAGTTTAGGAAAGGCTTCCTGTGTGCAGGGCAGGGGCTCAACCTGTACGTGTGTGTGTGTGTGTGTGTGTGTGTGTGTGTATGTATGTGTGTTGTGGGGGTACATTTGCTTCTATGTTCAAGTTCAGAGTTTTATTAATACTCCTTTCCAGGTTGGATTCATTGTGAGCAAACCAAAAAGTCCATCCCAAGAAAGCAAAGAGGTGGCTGGAGGGTTATTGTCCAAGGGCTGTGTTTTTCCCAACCAGAGTTAGGATTTGACAGTTTTGTGTATGTGTGTAGTGTATGTTTGATAGTTTTCCTTGAGGAGCTAGAGATGCTATTTTCAAGTCCAAAAGAGATATGTAGCTTGAATATGAAATTTCAGAGAAATTATGAAGATCTGTGCGATGTCTGAGTGCCACTCATCTTTATTTGGCTTCTGATGGGAGGAAGGTTGGGTCAGAAGTGCTCAGGGTCAGGGCCCTTAGTGTCAAGCTTGCTTGGCCTCCTTCCTATTCCATTCAGGTTTCTCTGCTGGAATTAGGGATGGTGGTGGTGAACTCACTCAGACCATGTGTGACAGTTATGGTGGCGCCCACCACGGATGTATACATTGAGTGCCTTGACAGCCAAATATAAGTAAGATAGCCGGTAAGGTCTGGGGCAGGGAGGACTTGATAAAGGAATAAGACCAACTGGTTCATCGGGGATTGAACCCCTATCTTTGTGACATAGGTGATCCACAGCCATTTTTGGCTTGTGTGATGCATAGGTTCTGTCCCTCTTTTAAGAATTTGTACTGGTCCTCACCAAAGCTTCATTACCACTGGACCGAGTAGCAAAGATCTCCCCAGTGTGTGTGCATCCATTCACCCATTCTTTCTTCTGCTTCCTGGAAACTCATGGAGGAGGAAACATGCAAGGAAGGTGTTTTCTTTACTCCAGATGGTGGGAGAGCAAGGTGTGGGGGCTGGGTGGCCATGAAAGAAGGAGCCATTGGAGCCAGTCCTGAATGTTCTGTGGCATCATGTAAGAGAATTCTGCAATGGCATTGCTCATGTTAAAGGCTCTGAGAAGTTCTGTTTACCCTGTATGCTTCTGACTCCTTTTTATGTATCATTAACATCCTATGGCCATTTTGTTTCATAAATGGCCATACAGTCTTCCTCTCTAGAGAGAACTGCCCAGTGATTCAGAGTCACCTGACCTGGATCAACACCTGTTTGGGGAGGTTTGAAAAAGCTGTGTGTGTGAGCCAGTGAGTGCTTGGGGGTGTGGTGGTGAAGGAGCCAGCAGGTGGCTTCTATTGTAGGTGGCCCTGTCGGCAGCCCTTTGGCTTTGTGTTTCTGGAGCAGCTTTGTCCTGGCTTGGAATCACTGAATAGCCACTACATCTGTTGAGCCTGGGAAGTGCAGTTTTCCGTGGGGATGAATGAGCAGTCAGCAGACACCCCTGCTGGAGGCCAGACTGCCCAAGCTCCCTGTTGGGGAGCTGAAGCAGCTGCTTGCTAATCCTGGAAATGGAGGGGGCAGAATTTAACCCCCTTACCTTCCTGCATTTTTCATTTTTGACTGATGGGGAGGGTGCTGCGTTGACTCTTGAGGGGCACAGCTATGAAGAAGCAGGTGGGTTGGATGGTTTTCTCCCCTCTCCATTGGCCAGAGGACTTCTGGATGTTGGACCAGAGGAGAAAGGCACTTACTTAGCTCTTCATTACCCAGGGGAGCTAAGATGAATTCAGAATTGTGAAACATCTTCTGAATTTTGTGGTGATTTTATTAGCTTTTTACCTGAGAGTTCTAACTGTAATTGTTTTAGACCACTATAGTAGAGTAGGACCCTCCCGCTGTCTGATTCTCTGATAAATGTAGGGATGCAGGGGGCACTCACTGGAGTCTTCACCTGGAGCAAACACAGGCCAAGTAGATTGATTCCTAGACCCTTTTGGCAAGCCTCAGTGCCCTTCTGAGGCTGTGTTGCCCACAAGCCTTGGTTGTTTGTGAGGATATCAGCACCTGGAACAAAATGGGAACTGGAATGAGAATTGGCCACTGTGGAGACCTCGGTGTGATTAAGGGCAGGCCAAGATTTCCTGTTTCTGTTTGATTGACTGATTTAGTTTTAAGACTACTTCTTCCTTTTGACCTTCTCACAGGGAGGGGGTTCAGCAGAAGCTAGATGAGGTTTTGATCTTCAGTCTGTCCTCAGCAGAAACTACTGAGTTGTTTTTCATCTCCTGGCTCTTCGGTGTTCTTACCTTGCTTCAGCCACTGTCAACTGGTCATTGAGAGGGAGGAGGAGTAAGCCAGTAGAGAAAGCGCAGACGCTGGTCCCCAGTCTGGGTGGGCCAGCTTTGGTATGGGAAGCAGCAATATTTAGCACAACTGGGGCTGTGCTTGCAGACTCGAAGGCTCCAGGGCCTTTGCAGGGACCAGCAGCTGTGACCCTTAGGTCCGGTGTGGCTCTCTGGATGGAAGCCCCTGCCAGGAACCTGTGTGCTTACTGAAGTGGGTGTGGGCTGAGGGTGGAGAAGAGTGTGAGATGACTCCCTTCCTCTCCCATCAGCTGGGAAGACCTTTAGGTCCTTCTGAACAAATTGGTCATGATGGAAACTTATTCCCCATTGAGGCTGTACTTATGTAGAAAACTTGAGTTTTTCCAGGCTGTGGCCCTGCTGTCCCGAAGACTAGAAGGCAGGACAGTGGTTGAGTCTTGTGCTGTAGCGACTCCCTGTCCTTCTACCATCCTCCGATCTGCTCTTCTAACTGGTTTGTGGTTCTAGCCAGCATGCAGAAGGTTCCTAGTTGGGGGAAGGGTTTGCATTGTACCCCCACCCTGTGATGTGGTTGGGGCACATTTGAACCTAGCTAGGGTGTCCTGATGGCTTGTGAAATGAGGATCCCAGCTTTCCCCTAGGAGACTGGCCACAGTTATTATAGGGGATGAGTGAGAGAGACTTTTTCCCTTCCAGGCACTGAGAGACTTCCGACCCTTGTTTTGGAGTCTCGACCTCTAAGCAGCCCATCCACCCACCCTCAAAGGGTAAGGAAGGAAGTCCTACTAGAAATTATTTTGGGTTGTGATGTTGGTGGTCTTTGCTTTGGTATACATACTCTCTTTTCTTTAAGCGCTAGATGTTCCAGGGCCTTGGACACCAGTGTGCTGAGGACAAGAAAGCAAGGGGGCTTCTTGTAGGTATTGGTGACTAGGAAGGCTTCCCTTGTGTGCTTTGCTTTTCTATGGTAACTCTCAAGGTCCTCTCAGGCTAGGCATGTCTTAGATGTCAAGAGGGGGAACAGAGTGAAAGTGACTTGTCACTAAGCTTCTCACCAAGTTAATTGTAGCACTGAGCCTAGGACCAACTTGCTTTGCTTTTCTGGCACAGTCTGCCAGTTGGCAGACTCTTATACATGTCCTCCAGGCGAAGAGCCTTAGAGGAACCATGCTGTCATCTTGTGTGCAGCCTGACTGGCTTTTAAAGACTGGCGATCTTAAAAATCATCAACACTGGATCTTTGAAATTTCCGGCGAATTTCCTTTGCTGCAGCAAATGTATCTCTTCAGTTCTCATGGTTCCCTTGGGAGAAAGGTTGGTATCTTCCTGGGAACCATTTCGGATATGTAGCACATGGAAAGAATGGTGCAGTGAGCACTCAGCCACTTAGTCTCCCATGAATCTGTTCACTGTATTTGCATTGCCGTTCTTTCCATCTTTCAGCCTTTCTAGTCTCGTTCTCTCCATCTTACTTGGATAATAGCGTTTCAGAGTCAGATTAGGCTTCAGTGCACTTCACCTCCAGCACTTCAGCATGCCCAGGAATTAATCTTAAGTATCATTTGATGAGTTTTCCACTGCAACTCAAAGTAACACAGTTTATTACCCTAGTCAGTTTCCTCATGCTTCTCCCAAACAACCCTGTAGCTACCCCTCACAGGTGTGTGCACCCTTCCCCCAGATATGCCAGATTTGGAAGCTCAGGTAAATAGGATACTCGGTGTGAAATCTTGTGTTAAGTTCGTTCATGAGGCTGCATATATGCAGCTCTTACTTCCTGCATGGGTGTGTTAGTTAGCTTCTGTGTCTGGGCATTTCGGTTGTTGCCAGTTTTGCCCACTGATGAATAAAGCTCCAAGAAACTTCTTGCGCAAGTCTTCTGTGGCCATCTAAGAGCACGATTGCTGGGATGGAGGCTTTGCTGCTTGTTCCTGGCCGATCCTGCCCTGCCCTTCACTGTCCTCCACACCGGGTAAGGAGAGAGTTAAGGAGGGCCTCAGTCCTCAGCTTACTCCTACCAATCTGTGACACCCACCTGAGTGCTCCACTGTTTCCAGGGAGAGGAAGGTGGTAACCACTTTCCAAGGCTCCTCCCATTGAGGACTGACTTCACCACGGCCGAGTCTAATTTCCAGAGGACTTGCAACCACATTGAACCCAGGTTTTCCTCTTCAAGGCGTTTGCTCCAGTTGATTGGACCATTTCTCTCATGTCGTGGTTCTTAGACCTGCACATCCTGGCTGTCCTCCTTTGGAAGTTTAATTTTCTTTTTTAGTGCGTGACCCAGAACTGAGCTCTGGGGTCACATGGTCTGATGTAGTTCTCATGGGTGAACAGTGCAGAGAGAGGTTCGATTTAGATCCCACTCTTGATTCAGGTATTTCATCTGTCAGGGAGCTGAAGACCACTTTTTAATGTCAGATCAGGTAAGTTTGTAAGAATGCCACAAATTTAAGGTACTATTAATAAACTCAGTGTGAACCTTTGATACTATCCTTCCTATCACAGTCTGATTTAATCCTTGCACCACCTGACTGTCACTTGCAAGTTTGGTAAGCTTGCTGTCATGTCTTTAACCAGTTTGTTGGTAAGCTACTTGGCGGTCTTTGGTTTGTCCTGGGAGGTGTTCTCTGAGTTCAGTCAGCAAGTAAATATTTATTGACTCTGTCTTAAGTGCCATGTATTGGATGTGCAATCGAAGGATGAACAAGGCATTGCCCAGCCTCCGAGTTCCATGACCATCTTGTGAACACCACCGGTGTATTAGGCTTTTGTGTTGCTGACAGAAATAATCAAGGGAAGAAGGTTGATTTTGGCTCTAAGTTCCAAAATGCTCAGTACATGGCTCTCTGTTCTTGGGAGACCATCATGCTGAGAAGCGTGTGGCAGAGAAGCAGACAGGAAATAGAAAGTAAGACGGGAAGGATGCATGGACAAGATGTCTACAAGGACTCACCCCCAGTGACCTACTTTGGCCAGCCAGGTTCCACCTCCTAGAGTATCCTGTACCTCCCAAAATGGTGCCACCCAGCTGGGGACCTAGGTTTTAACACACACCTGTGGGGGCATTTCATATTCATGAATGGGTGCTGACTTAGTTGTTTACCAAGAGTCTTGTGTGAATGAAGAGGTACGAGGAGCTGGCTGCGCCTACAAGCCGTCAGGGAAGTTTCATGGGGGCTAGATGGCATCATTGCCATTTACTGACATCCTGGTGCTAATTGGAGGGCAAATTGGATTTAGTTTGGTATTTAGGAACCTGTCCTAGATCCATGAAAATGACATCCTAAAGGTTTGGCAGAAGAGCAGACCTATTCATCTGGCATTCCTCTGGTGCTTAATTTAGTAACTCTGCAAAGAAGTCCATGGACTCATTTGCTGAGGCTTTGGAGGGAGCCCAGGCTGGGCAGTGAAGGTCAAGCTTTGCCAGAGATGGGTGTGTGTGTAGTTCATCTTGTTTAGCCCTTTTCCTTTAAATAAGCAAATAAAGACCCTGTATCTCAGCAGTCACCCTCCGCTCGCACTTGCGTTTGCGCATTGTTTCTGTTTTCCCTCTGGCTCACCTTGTGCCAGGAGAGCGCTGTGTCCTGAAGCAGAGGACCGCACAGCTCCCCCTGTGGCCACAACCCGCCGTGCTCTCACTCACACAGCTTCTCACCAGGTCTCTGGTGTGATTCTTCTGAGATGGGCTCTGCAGCTCCATCGGGTGGGTGATTAAACGTTGGTTCTCTGTCTGGCTTGGCTCTGCCACTTCCTTTGAGTGGGCATGTCTGTCGTTTTGGACATGCTTGTACTAGTCTGCAGTTCATCTTCCTTGCTAGAAAGACGCGTGAGATGAGCATTCAAGCATGAGCTGCTTGCCGCTTCCTCACTGACTCTTGGTAACTTTGGCTGCAGCTTTAAGACATGCCCCAGGTGGCTCATGTGTTTTCAGGTGTTCTGCTCCTGTCCTGAGAGCCCAAGCTTGCTAGCAGTTGCTCATGTTTTGGAACATATCCTTTAGTATCTGAGCTTCTCACTTCCCTTGTGCTACGGCTGAGCTCTGCCTTCTTCCTAGGGATTTAGTTAGGATTCACTTCTCAGGGTCTCAGCTGTTGTGGATTTCTGCCTGGTTTGCTGCTTTGCCTCGACAAATAAATGTTGGTCTAGGCTAAACTAGTGGTTTTATGTTGTCCCCCCCACCCTTTCCTCTTTGAAATCGAAGATGACTTCTCAGAATGGTGTTCTCGTTTTTGCTAAGGGGTGTATGTGTGTAAACAGTATACTTCCTGGGCAGGCGGCTCCTTCGCTCGTGTCCTCAGCCAGGGAACAAATGGTGTCTTGAGTAAGGTAAGATGAGCTTTTTTATCAGGTGCCTCACTCTCAGCAGAACAGAGCTAACCTCTCTGTCACACGTTCTTGTTTTAGGGGACTTGAGCTGTCTTCTCTGGCCATTTTAATCAATGATGTTTAATTAATGAAGATGTTCCTACCTTCTTGGTCGTGCACTCTCCCGTACATGACCACAGAAATATCTGCCTTCTGATTCTCTTCCTCTCTCTCCTCATCTAGCTGTGTGTAAAATGGTGAACAGGTATGCATGTGTACTTCCATGTGCAAATATCAGCCCTCAGCTTGTAGGGACCATCTCGTCTTTCACTTCCTCCTTCCTGTCATGTGTTGGCTTGGGGTGCAGGCTTGTGAACCTCATTCTGCTTACATGGGCTGGTGGAGGTGCACTGCTGTTACCCAATCAAATTCAAAGTTAGCATTTGCTGAGGCCATTGTGTGCCCTAAATTGACTGAGCTGCATTAAGGCCAGAGGCTTGTGACCTCCTTCTGTCTTAATTAAAAGAAAATCTCTGCGGATTATTACAAGTCATACCCAGATACTGCAAAGAACTGGCATTTTTATTTTCTGCCACTCAAATTTTAGCCTAAAGCTGACTTAAGAGTTTGGCACATTTCCTTCCCACCCCACTTTACCTTCTTCCGGGAAAAGCTGTCTTGCATTTTGTTGAAAGCATGCACAAGCCACCCATTTAGCCACCAGTGCTTACTGTGATTCTTCTGACCCTTCCTCTCCACGCCAGGCTCTGTGCAGGGTGTGATGGATGGGGAGACAACACAGTAGGAGGGAGGAACTTTTAGGACTGAAGAGATGGGTCATCAGCCCAGGCTTTTCTTGGGAAAGCCACCTCGGTTATGAAAAGAAAAATTTAAAAAATCAACAACAAAAACAACCAACCAAACAAAAACACCAAACAATATAAAATTCCCTCAAACGAAAACCTGGAAGTTAGAATTGGATCCGAATCTTAGCTTTATATAAACGATTGCTAGACGGGTGGCCTTGTGCCTTGGTGGTGGTTTCTGCACAATGGAACCAGCATTGGGTTGTTAGGTTTAAATGTAGCAATAATTTTTCCTTTTGGTTTTTCGAGGTAGGGTCTCACTCTAGCCCAGACTGACCTGGAACTCACTATGTAGTCTCCAGGTGGCCTTGAACTCAGGGCAGTCCTCCTACTTTTGCCTCCCAGAAAAATCTAGCTATGCATGATAGCGTACTTCTATAATTCCAGCACTCATATGAGTTCAAAGCCAGTCCGGGCTAAAGAGTGAGACCCTCCCTCAAAAAAAAAAACTCTTTGATTTTATTTTTATAAAAAATATTTATATATTTAATATATAAAATATATATTACAAATATATTTAATATAAAAATATATGTATATATTTGGGAACACACACAGAATATGAATATGAATGTGTGGGTATGCCAGGGCCTCATGCCACTGCAAACAAACTCCAGATGCATGCCACTTTGTACATCTGGCTTTATGTGAAAAATAAACTGGGAAATCGAACTCTGGGTTTTAGGCGTTGCAGGCCATTGCCTAACTGCTGAGCCATTTCTCTAGCCCTGGTTTGATTTTTACAAAGAAATTGATGCAGCTAGTAAAGGATCAGACAAAACAAAAGTATAAAATGAAAAGAACAAAATTTTCATGCTTCTCTTTACTATCTACTCCCTGTTAAGTTTTTTCTCATTTTTTTTATAAGTGCTTATAAGGCAGTTTGGTGGGCATAACATATGCATTAGTCAGACAACAGCAGGTGTTACTCCCCTAGGACTCATGACCTCCCTCACTATAGAGTTTTGACTAGGTCTTTAGAACCAGGCATGCTTTCCATTCCGTGCAACAGGCCTCAAGTCCAATTAGAGAGCAATTGGTTTCCCCCACAATAGATGTGCCACTATTGCCTCAGTTGGCACATTTGGCCTGTCTGGCCTATCATAAGGCCTGCAAGGTCCACTGCTGTTCACCACCATTGATGACCTCTCTCTCCCATAGGGCTGCATAGCTTTTCTCAGCTTTCTGTCAGCTGGTTAACAGGGAGGAGGTTGGTTTCTCAGTGAACTGCAGCCCTTGCATGTGTGGTTTTCAGCAGTAGGGTCTTACCATCTCATTCTGGTGGGCGACCATTTTTGGAGACCTTAGGAACCTGGCCAACAACTCACTGGAAGGTATCCCACCCTAGGCGCTGACGTTTTTCTAGTCACAATCTGTGGTTACTGGCTGTGCCATTATATGAGGGAGAACATGTGGTGTTTGGCTTTCTGGACCATCATTTCCCTGCAAATTTCAAAATTTCATTTTTCTTTACCACTGAATAATACTCCATCATATAAATGAGTCTCATCTTCATTATCTAATCATCAGTTGAGGGCCATCTAGGTTGGTTCCATTTTCTAGCTATTGTAAATAGAGCTGCAATAAACATGGATGAACAAGTCTTTCTAGGGTAGTGACTTGAGTCATTAGGACATATGCCAAGGAGTGGGATATTTGGGTCATACGGTAAATCTATTTTCAGCTGTTTCAGGAACCTCCACACTGTTTTCCACAATGGCTGTACCAGTTTACATTCCCACCAACAGCACTGTTAATTCTTAAATTTTTGATAAATTCCTCCAAAAAACTCTTAAGCATCCAGGAATTCATCTATCCTTTCTCTCCTGTCTGAAGAAACAAAACAACTACTGAGTAACTAACAATGGGATTATGCATCCTGTTTAATTCTTTTTTAGCTTTAGAGATTTAAGAAATATATAAAAGGGAAAAATACTGCCCATGTTACTCCCATTTGTAATAACCCATAACTAACTTTTGGCTGTGTCTGCTTGTTCTTGTAAAAGTTACCTGAGAGTGTGAATGTGGTTCTGCCTAACAAATTACAATGTGCAACACACAGCAAGAGTGCTCTCCCTGATACGTGCCCTGTTCTCCTCAGGATCAGTCACAGTGAGATCTGCAGGGTGGATCTCTTCTCGGATCTGGGCAGCTCCTTGTTGGAGACAGGTTATGACTAGGTTTCCTGCCATTGAAGCACTTCATGAATATAATTTATAGGTGGGTTCCTTGCTGGGTCATTATTAGTCCAACATTTAAACATTTAACATTTTGAAAGGGCCAGCTTCTTCCAAAATCAGGCTGGTTTAAGTCCCCACCAAGAGGAGTATATGAGAGTACCTTAGTTCCCCAAATCTTTGCAAATCCAGGACTTTGGGTCAATGTTTAGAAAGTTTTGCCAGGGGCTGGGAGGGTGACTCAGTCCATAAGGTGCTTCTTTGAGTATGAGGACTTGAGTTTGGATCCCCAGCATGGTAAAAGCCAGGAACGGTTGCACATGCCTATGATCCTAGTGCCGGGGACATGGAGACAGGATCCCTGGGGCTTGTTGGCTAGCCAGCCACATTGGTGAGCTCTAGGTTCATGCATATGGACGTGCATACACATGCACACACACCACATACATATGACATGCATACACGTGTGCACACACTACATACATATGATGTGAATATATGTGCACACACACCACATACATATGGACGTGCATACACATGCACATACACACCACATACATATGACGTGCATACACGTGTGCACACACCACATGCATAGGACATGAATACACGTGTGCACATACCACATACATATGACATGATACACGTGCACACGCACCACATACATATGATGTGCATGCACATGTGCACATACTACATATGATGTGCATGCATGTGTGCACACACCACATACATATGATGTGAATACATGTGTGTACATACACCACATACATATGGACATTCATATACATGTGCACAGACAACATACATATGGACATGCATACATGTATGCACACATCGCATACATATGACATGCATACATGTGTGCACATACCACATGCATATGAACGTGCATACACGTTTGCACACACCACATACATATGGACGTGCATACACATGCGCACACGCACCACCTACATATGACGTGCATACACGTGTACACACACCACATACATTTAATTGAGCTGTGACAAGTGTGTTTGATTTGGCCATCTTGTTTTTCTTTGAACGGCTTGTTCTTTAGTCTTTTTGTTTTCCCAGCCAGGTCTCTCCAGCCCCGGCTGCCCTGGAGCTCGCACTGTGTGCTCCTCCTACCTCAGCCTCCTGAGTGCTGAGTGCTGAGTACATGCCCAGCTCCTTTAGTCATTCTTATGTTGGGTTGTTGATCTGTGCTCGAGTTCAGTTAACCTTCTTTTTGTAGTTTCTGCGAGCACAGAAACCAGCCTTCTTCGGCCACTCTCTACCTTGTTAGACATGGTCTCTTATTTGAACCTGCCTCTGACTAGATTGAAGGTGGGTGCCATGCCCACCTAGCAATAAAGTGGGTGCTGGATGGAGATCCAAACCCAGGTTCTCAGACTTGTGAAGCACGTGCTTCACTGACTGAGCTTTCCCCTAGGTCCTCAATGGAGCCTTTATCCATCATCATGTGTAGCAAATATTTGAAAAATTTGTCATTGATACTGTGACATGACAGTGGTTGTGGAGTAGAGAGAGCCCGCCCTCTGGAGATGGGCTTCATCTGGGGCAGTGGGACAAGGATGTTTTAGTGACTTTGATACTGGAATTCCTCATTGTCAGTGCTCCTTCATTTGGGTAGGGATTTCCCAATCATTGTTACCTCTTCCTCCTCTCCCCTTCCCCCAGTGGCCACAGGAAAGCCAGTCTTTCAATGGGGACGCTTCTTTGGCAGGTGAGATGACACACTGGCCATAAGTAGCCATTTCCCTTGGAGCCCCCATTCTCCTGCTGCTCACTTGAGTACTGTGCTCAGGAGGTCGCTGGACTTGCTCACAGTAGCTGCCTCCTCCCTCAAGTCCTCCTTCCCTTCCACCCAGGGCAGCCATCCTCCACATGGTACAAAAGAGGTCTCTGTAATCTAGGCAGGGAGCAGATGACCCTGATCTGAAGGTGTTGTGGGTGGGTTAGTGCGTGGCACGCTCTCCTGACCTGAAGCTGCCTCCCAGTGCTGCACTCATGCTCGCTGACAGCACTCGGTGCCTGAATCAGACTTCCGCTACACTTTTGGAAGCACCCCCAGCTGTCCCTTCAAGTAGTGTGGGGGTGGGGAGAGCTCAGGGATGCAGTGGCAAAGCCTGCTTCATTTCCAGTATCCTGGGGCCTAGACCCGTGAGTGACCCCTGAGTGAAGTGGGTATGGTTGGAATCCCAGTTGTCCCCCCCCATTGGAAGTCATCCACAGGGGTGGGACACTGTAATAATAGCAAACACTAATGCATGCCTGGTATGTGCCAAGTTCTGTTCTTGGTAGTTTACATAATGCACACACGTGTTTAATATAGCAACCCCCGGGGACGATTGTTGTCTCATTTAACAGAGGGCTTAGCTCTGCCTAGGTCACATAGCTAGTGAGGAGCATCTGGGGCTCTTGAGCATTCCCCTATCTGTTTTCTCTTCTCGGAGTATCTTTGCAGGGTTCTTGTAATGGAAGAGAAAGGTAAAGTCAGGGAGACAAAGATAAACCCAGCGTCTGGGGCCTGGAGCCGTGTTCGTTTGAGCATCCTTGTCTCCCTGTCACTGTCCTAGAGGTCCCAGCCCAGGCTGTGGACTCTGTAACCCGCTCTCTGACACCTGGCACACTTGGCAGGTGGCTGTGGTTGTAGGTTAGCATTGAACATGTGTCCCTGTTGCAGTCAGCTTTCTAGTTGCTGCGCAGAAAGAACCCAAACAAAAGCGGCTTGTTGAGGAATGGGTTTATTTGGCTTACGGACTCGAGGGGAGACTCCATCCTGGCAAGGAAAACGATGGCATGAGCAGAGGGCTGGACATCACCTCTGCCACAGCACTGCAAACAGCGGCAGGAAGGTGTGCCAAACTCTGGCAAGGGGAAGCTGGCTTATAACCCCATAAGCCTGCCCCTGACAACACAGCTTCATCGAGGTTGTAAAACCCAAACTGCCATCAGCTGAGGATCAATCTATCAGAACACATTCATTTGTTTGTGGGGGACACCTGGATCAAACCATGACAGTCCCTTTACCCCTTCTGCTCTGCAAGAGAATTTCAGACACACTGTGTAGGGCTGAGGAAAGGCACAACATTGGCTCCCAGGCTTAGCATGAATGTCACATATTTCACAGTCCCTCCCAGGTGTGTGTGATGTATGTGGTGTGTGTTTAGTATGTGTGTGTACATGTGCATATGCAGGTGCATGTGTAGTATGTGGTGTGTGTGTATATATAGGTGCATGTGAAGTATGTGGTGTGTACATGTGCATATGCAGGTGCATATATAGTATGTGGTGTGTGTGTTTATATAGGTGCATGTATATAGTATGTGGTGTGTGTCTGGTGTGTGTGCATATGCAGGTGCACTCGCAGGTGCATGGAGGCCAGAGGAGCACAATGCATGGTCCATAATAGGAGCTCAGCCAGTGATAGTTAGATTTAATGGCATGCACAGGAAATGAGCCAGTGCCTCTTCCGGATCCTCTTAGAGCATGGGAAAAGACAATAAACGTTTTCACCCTGGTCTGTCTAAATGAATTAAGTGGCAGAACTCTACACTTGTGCAATGTTATCATATGGCCACAAGGTGGCAGTGCAACCTTATGGGACACTGTATTGGCTGGCTTTGGTGCACTTGGGAAGATAGCTATCTAGTTACTGATTGTTTCCCTTCTGCTCAGGGAAGTATCTTTTGGAAATCACTCTGAGAAGTTTCAGCCTTTAAATTCATATTAAAAGCTAGGTGGAGCCAGACTTGGTGGTGCACATCTTTAATCCCAGCACTCAGGAGGCAGAGGTAGGAGAACCACTGTGAGTTCGAGGCCAGCCTGGGACTATAGAGTGAGTTCCAGATCAGCCTGGGCTAGAGTGAGACCCTGCCTCAGGGGAAAAAAAAATCTAGGTAGAATGGTGGAAAGGTTTGGGCTTTAGAGTCTGTCAGGCCTGATTCCAAACCTGAAACAGTCTTGGGTAGGCTACTTCTTTGAGTGTCCTCATTCTGTAAGAAGGTAATTGTTGTACAACAGTTAGAAAAAGCTAGCATGAAAGCATGGTAGTTTTATTGTGAGCAATTCCTGTGTTTGACTTTGGCCCCATTGTTGTCACCTGACATTACCAAGCTTGCACATTTCCAGCAGGTCACCAGCTCTGCTGCATCCTAGTTGGTTGGTGCCCAGTCCTTCACCTGTCCTCTGCCCTGATGCTGTCCCTCTGTCCCAACAGGCCAACACTAGAAATGTCCAAAACAGTGGTGTGTGTGCTGTACAGGGCTGCTCTTACCTTCTCACACAGGTGGGAGATCTGGGGGTGAGAGTCCTTGTCTTCATGGTTCTGGCATCTCTGCCCACACTTAGCAGTCACTCTGATAAAAATGCCAGCTGCTGTTACTGAGCACAGGTCAGTGCATTGTAGAAATCTTTAACCCTCACAGCATATTTTTTTAAAAGAGAAGTAGCCAAGAACTACTTTTGGATCTTTTTGAGACAGAGTCACATGTAGTCCAGGTTGGCCTCAAGCTCGTTATGTAACCAAAGCTGGCCTTGGGTTACAAGTTTGTGTAGGCATGCAGGCAAGAATTATTATCTTACCAAAAAGAATCCCTGCCTAGAAGAGATGCTGGATGATGCCAACAAGGAACCAGGTAGATGCCATCTCTAACTTGCTACCTCAGAGCATTTGGTCTGTGCTCATTGGCTGGTCTCTTTCTGGTTCCCTGGTGATGGAATGCTTCCAGCTACCAGATACAGGAAAAAGACAAGAGAAAACGCGGGTTTCTGTTTTTTTATTTTTATTTTTTTGTGGCAACCTCGTAGTAGGTTACCTTCAGAGTTCTTCTGAGCCAGTTGGATCTTAGGCTAATTCCTAAGTCAGTTACTAGGAAAAGGAACGGAACCAATGAACTGGCTTAAACTAGTCAAGATTGTGCCATTCGACTATCGAGGTCTCCTAGACACCTGGCCCAGGCAGGAACAGGGGACATGAATGACACATTGATTTAACTCGTTCAAAGCTGAAAATCTGGTAAGCACTAGAGTTCAGACCACCTGATCAACTCCAGAGGCCATTTTTCTGTTGCTAAGTGAAGTAAGCACAGGGAGGCAGAAATTTGCTTCAGATCTTCTGTGTAGGTTTGCGTTGTCTTGGTGCCTGCTCTTCTCGATTCTTGCGTCCCCCTTTCCTGGCCCCTTCCCATCGTTATACTGGTTCTTCTCAGTACGTCCGTGTCCCCTCCTCCTTCGCCACTGTCCTCCATCACTGTACTGCTGCCTGCCCTCCATAGACTTCATGCCCTTACTGACTACTGGAATGGCCTGAGGCTTTATCTAACTTAAAGAGGTCATGTTAAGATGTTGTGAAGAGCAGAAACTGCTGCAGAGTTGCCTCGGGATCTTGAAGGAGGAGGGGCCAAGGAAGATGCCATGGAGACTGGGTGGGGACCAAGGAGAAGGGTGTTCCTCCGTGGGAAAGCTGCACAGGGGTTCAGGCTTGGAACAGGCCCCTGCAGACATGGGTTACTCAGGGTTGCTGCCCTTACAGATGCTCCAGGACTGCCCCAAGGCACGCAGGGAGGTGGAGCTGCACTGGAGGGCCTCCCAGTGCCCACACATCGTGCACATCGTGGATGTCTACGAGAACCTATATGCAGGGAGGAAATGCCTTCTGATTGTCATGGAATGGTAAGTAGCCTGCCGGATACTCAGCCTGTCCCCTTGCTACACCTGGATGCCCCGCACACAGCTCATTGTGGGTATTGAAGTTTGGAGTGTCAATGGTCAATTCCTTTGGGGCAGTAGAGCGTGGAAGAGCTGCTGGTTTTTCATCTCTCACTGTGGTTTTCTTGCAGTCTCGATGGTGGAGAGCTTTTTAGCCGAATCCAGGACCGAGGAGACCAGGCATTCACAGAAAGAGGTAAAGAGGCTCTGTTGTAGGGCAGGTTTGCGTGGGCAGGGCAGCAGAGGACGGAGGGGCCTTTTCTCTGCTGCTTCATTGCCAACCGTGTCTCCCTCAGCTGATAGGGCAGTTGTTGGCTCAGGGAGGGATGATGGACGGAGGTGGGGGCAGCAGGGCTGATTGGTGCATGGGGCTTTCAAACATACATCCTGCGACTTTCTTCCCTCTCCACAGAAGCATCAGAGATCATGAAGAGCATTGGCGAGGCCATCCAGTATTTACATTCAATCAACATTGCTCATCGGGATGTCAAGGTGCCACTGTTTATACCCAGCAGCTGGGCGTGGGCAATGGCAACCTAAGGAGGGCTGCCAGAGTTCCCCTGCACCCTGGCAGGATGGGCCCCTTTCTCTCTGCCTATGGGCAAACAAGCCAGTTATCAGAGCCCTCATTGGCTGTCCTCAGCCCTGTAGTTCTCCTCAGCATCTCTCTTTCTTCTAGCTTTTCAACCTGGCAGTGTTCCCCACAGTGCTGTGGGTTAGCTTCTGCTTCCAGGTCCTCTACAGGTTGAGAGAAGCAGGGACTGCGCACACAGAGCTGCTGTCCTTGTGTGTAGCACATAGGGATTAGATAGGTTCTTGTGGGGCAGATGAAGGAAAGCAGTGACCCTTCCCCTTAGTTTCTGGCGACCCCCTCCCCCAGGCTCAGCAGAGCTGTTACTTTTCTCTCTCTACAGCCTGAGAACCTTCTATACACTTCCAAAAGGCCCAATGCCATCTTGAAGCTCACTGATTTTGGCTTTGCAAAGGAAACCACCAGCCACAACTCTTTGACCACTCCCTGTTACACACCATACTACGTGGGTGAGTCTAGAGGGCGCTCAAGACTGAGGCACCCCTCCTTTTCAGTCTCAGGGCCCACCCACAGGTCCTAACCCAGGCTTCATCTCAGGGCGCTGGCAGAGTTAAGCTTGCGTACTCTTCCAGAAGAGAGCCACAATCGCCATCATGTTTTTGGTGCTCTAACTGTCATAGAACATGTTCCTGAGGCATATGTGTGCAATGAAGTGGGCATCCTGGGTTTGAAAGTCGTCAGCAGTTCAGGGATGGCTTCATTCTAAGATTCCAGCACAAGGTTCCTTCTAGGGAAGGGTCTTCTACTCCCCTTCCGACCCCTGCAGTGGGCTGAGGGCTTGGGAAAGTCATAACGTTCCAAGGGTCAGGCCCACCCAAACGGTCTTTGGTTTGCAGCTCCAGAAGTGCTAGGCCCAGAGAAGTATGACAAGTCCTGTGACATGTGGTCCTTGGGTGTCATCATGTATATCCTGTGAGTATGCTGGGGAGGAGCGGGGTGTGTGTGTATGTGTGTGTGTGTGTGTGTGTGTGCGTGTGTGTGTGTGTGTGTGTGTGTGTGTGTGTGTGCGTGTGTGAAGGACGGGGAGGACTAGGCTGCAGTGGGGCAGGAGCTGTGAGTACACTAGGAGGGGTGGGGGCTGGGCTGCAGTGGGGCAGGGAGCTCTGCAGAACTAGAGGAAGAGGCAAACGTTAACATTCTCCTTTAATATGCTTTATTTCCTGTGACTCCCCTGTGTGTGTCCCCTCCCTTCGGTGCTTAGTGGATTCTGGTTACTTAGTGGTGGTAGGAGACTAGTCATTGGGCTGCAGCCTGTGGTTAAGATCATTAGCATGTTGGATTCCTGGTCAAGCCCCCTACTTCTCTGTGGCCATTACAAGAAGAACCTGTTTCTCACCCTATGTCGGGTAAAGGGTTCCTAAATATTACTGTTGTGCCCTTTTCTTCTGGCAGGCTGTGTGGGTATCCCCCCTTCTATTCCAACCATGGTCTTGCCATATCTCCTGGCATGAAGACTCGCATCCGAATGGGCCAGTATGAATTTCCTAACCCAGAATGGTCCGAAGTTTCAGAGGAAGGTAGGACCCTAGCCTTCTGGGTCAAGGGCTAGAGGGAGTGTGTGTGGGTACACATGTATGTGTGTGCATGTGTGCACACATGCATATGTGCACGAGGACATCTGTCTTGCATGGGTGATAGAACTGAGCACCTGCCCCATCTGTACCTGCTGAGTGTGTCCTGTTGTGTGAAGAGCCGGAGGCAGGGCCAGAACCCTGGGGCTGTGTTGGGCCTCTCACATGGCTAGTGGTGGCCCTGAGGCCACCGCCTTCATGTGGCCCCACCTTGAACCTGATGTCCCCTGAAAACTTCAGGGCAAAGAGTGGCCCTTGAGTTGTTTCTGTCCCTTGCCCCATCCCCACACTAGTGAAGATGCTTATCCGGAACCTGCTGAAAACAGAGCCCACTCAGAGAATGACCATCACAGAATTCATGAACCACCCTTGGATCATGGTAAGCTTCCAGGCCGGGAGGCATGAGTCTGGTCAAGGGGATCATTTCTCCCCATAGGGCCATCATGAAGACTGTACTGCCTAGGTCTTCATTTGGTCCCATTTCTCTTCCCTCAGCAATCCACAAAGGTCCCTCAGACTCCACTTCACACCAGCCGTGTCCTGAAGGAGGACAAGGAGCGGTGGGAAGACGTCAAGGTGAGGGAGGCCACTGGGTAAGAGGGCTCAAGGCAGCAGCCTACAGGGAGTGCCCAGTGTGGGTGCCAATACTGGCCAGTGACAGATTGGGTAATAACAGTAGTGACAAAGCCATTCTCTGACCAGCTCATAGGCAGTGTTCTGCGTGCTACCCACTCTGCTGTGGCTATTTCCCTAGGTCTCTTCATGGGACCCAAAAGGTCATTTGGTACCATCTCCTCATTTTGCAGGGGAGGACAATGGAGCCCCAAGAGGCAGGGTGGCCTGTTGTAGGTCGCACAGGACCAGACTCTGGCTCATCCTGCCTTCTGTGGGCTTGTAGGGCTCTTTGGAGAGCAGCTGCATGGTAGCCAGCCCTAGCCCCAGGGATGCTGCTGACCGCCAAGTGCACCCACACCAGCTTGTCCTGTCTCCCCCTCGCCCCCAGTGCCTGCCTTGTGCCTTGCCTGGACCTCTCTTCACTCTTGTCTCTCTCCTGCCCTCCCTGCGCACCCCAGGAGGAGATGACCAGTGCCTTGGCCACAATGCGTGTGGACTACGAGCAGATTAAAATCAAGAAGATTGAAGATGCATCCAACCCTCTGCTTTTGAAGAGGCGGAAGAAAGCTCGGGCTCTGGAGGCTGCAGCCCTTGCCCACTGAGCCACCCCGCCTCCCACCCCAGTGGAGGACAAGCAATAACTCTACGTGAATATATTTTTTAAACGAAGAGACACAGACTGCCCTTTCCGTCTCCTGCCCACCTTGGCTGTATGGCGCCCAGAAATGAGTCCCTGGCTGACTTCTGCCTTTGGCGTTGGGTAGTGGGAGGCTGTTCAGAGGAGGGGGCAAGGTGCTCTTAAAACTGTATTCCTTTTGCAATTTTATCTGTAATTTGACTTAGAATTTTTATGAAATCTCTTTTATCATCCTTTCCCTACTCCTCGTCCTTTCCATAGGCCCATGCCATCTGATGCTGGGAAGGTTGGGGTTTATCCAAGGGTGTTGTGAAAGTTGTTACAGGTAGTGTCCTCCCTACCTCCTGCTGCAGCCTGGGGTCCCCACTGGCTCTGGCATCTGAGAGCTTCAGGCTCAGGGTGGGGGCCGGTGCCACCCCTCTCCTTCTGGAGCCTCAGACATCACCATTATGCACAACATGTAGGAGTGAGTGTGAGAGTGTGTGCATGTGCGCACGCCCAGATCTGTGCCTGGGGCTGGGCATTGGAGCCGCTCAAGGAAGGGCTGCAGGGAGCCCTCCTGAGCTCCAGAACCTCTTCCCTTGCCCGAACTGAGCCTGCCTAAGTGCCTGGGAGCTCATCCAGGTCCAATGCCAGGCGTCTGTGGCTTGTGTATTAGCTGGACAAGGGAGACAGAGAGGAGTGAGGGGCACCGGCACAGCCACCAGGAGGACTAGGTCCCCTCAAGACTGCTCTCCCATGTGTTGCTGGTCCTTGGTCTCCTGAGGCACTGATCTACTGATGGCCTCTGCTTGCCCTTCTTGCCGTTATTAACCCGCTCTTGTTAAAGGTCTCTGAAATTTCTAGCCATTTCTCAGTGAGCTGCCTCTTTGCTCACATGGATGAGCCGGGAAGGTTATACTGCAAAACTGTTGGGTTTCATGCATCTCCCTTGGGCTCTGTGGCCAGCCTCCCCTCATGGGCAAGTGGTCCTTCCTCAGCTTTCCACTGTGTAGCTGGATGGGTGGGGCAATCTTCGCACCAAAGATGTCTTGACTCTGCCCTCTGCCCATTACCTTACCTCCAACAACTTAGCCTGGGTGGGGGTTCCCAGGATTGAGGAGGAGTGGATGGGGAGAGTCTTTTGTCCCTTGGTCCCCAATGGGGAGCATGGTTCCCTCAGGAGTTGGTGGTGGAGGGGTATCTAGGCTTCTCTGGGTCTGGGGGCAGGGCCTGGATGTCTACAGCCCTCCTATGTCTGGTGGTGTGTCTAGCACTCAAGACTGTTTGAACTGTTGTTTTGTATGAATGAAATTGTCTTTACTAAACAGATTTAATAGTTGAAAGTGTTTCTTTCTCTTCCTTCTTGGGCTCAGGCCTTGACCCCTCACCTCTGTTCTTCCTACCCACAGAGACAGAGTTTTCCTGCCGGGTGGCAGGTCCTGGGGTTCTGGCAGGGAGATACAAGCCTCTTGGACCATCAAGTGGAAGTAGCCCCTCTCACAGAGACGGCCCGCTGGACATTTATAGTGTCGTGACAATAAGAGCTGCTTTTCCTTTGAGCCTGAGAAAGAGGTGGTCACCGAGGCCTGGGAAGCCCATCCTCTTTTGCTGAGACAGGAACTAAGTGCATTTAGCTCAAGATTATTTGATCTATGTACAGATGTCAGGTGCTACTACCCTGGGCCTCCGGGAGCCACTGAAGTGCATTCCTGGGAGGAGGGGTAGTAAAATCTGTCCAATCCTGGGAGGCCCGGGGAGCAGGTCAGTGCAGTACTGGAGAATGCCAGAAGGGGGCAGTAGGGCCAGGCGGAAACCAAAGTTCCCTACCATGGAGTTGGAAGACTTCAGACTTTAAGGAGGATGGGATCCCTGGAAGCCTGCCATGAACTGAGTAGCCTTGATGCTGCCTAGAGTAGAAGCTGATCTACTGACCCCACTGCTGCTGCTCCTGGCCAGGTGGAGAAATAGCATCCCAGGGAGAAAGCAGAGCAGGATGGGTTGTTAGCCTGCTTTATAGGTGTATCAACCAGAGTGGGAGGTACTGTGCTCATGGCCACACAGTTCGTGGGTTCATAGAACAGGCTCCAGGGTCTCAAGTCTTTCATATTAGCTTTCTCCCTAGAGGAGACACTTACCTCCCCCCTCACCAGTCTTCCTGGGCCTCTTGAAAGGAGCCAGTGGGGACTCCCTCCCATCTTCCAAGAACCCTTAGAATCAGCCAGCAGGTGCTTTTGCCTTTAGAAATCAGTGGCCTTTCTTCACTCGCAAAGGCAGCAGTGATAAAACCCACTGAGGAAGAAGGAAGGAAGGCTGGTAGGGAGGGAGTCTGGGAGAGGAGAGAGAAGGAAGCTGTCAGAACCCTGACGTCTGAGTTAGAGGCTTTATGAGGTTCCTCTTGCTGCCAACATAAACTTGATGACAGTTTTGGGGGTCAGAAGCTGGTCGGGCTGCATTCCGATCTGGAAGCTCAATTCCCTTGCCTTTCCAGCTTCTAGAGATCCTTGGCTTGTAGCCCCTTTTCTCTGTCTTTGAAACCAGCTTCTTTACATCTATTTGATGCTTCTATTGTCACCTCTCTGACCCAGCCATGAAGGATTCTCCTGAGTACCACTGTGATGGCACTGGGTCCACCCAGGTGGCTCGGGGTAATATTTCCATTGTTAAAGCCTTAACTTTGTAAAGTCCCTTCTGCCAGGGAAGGTGACATGTCTACTTGACCGGGAAGTAGAGCATGGACATCTTTGGGAGTTGCTATTCTACCATAGAGACCTTAGAGCTTATAGCTTTCTTGTCTTGGGGCCCCTGTATTGTATTACCTTTGTGCTTTACTTCCTTCTCTGGGTTAGCTCATGAGGACACTGTTGTGGCCATGATAGGCTTCCCAGGAAGATGGCTGAGGTGCAGGGCAGGGTTCTGATCAGGCCTCTGCACCTTCCCCCATGACCCTGGGATTCCATGTCTCTAACCTAACAGCTCCTGCTGAACTCCTGGGTGGAAAGGCAGTGGAAATTAGTCCTAACAACAGATGGTGGCTTTCATGAGTGTGAAGCTGTGGGGATGAACGGCCCAGGCATGCTGCTGCTCAGTGATAACATGGGCTTCTGGACAGACCTTCCTGGCTACCTGCTTAGCGCAGTGCTGATGCTGGTTACCCCTGGTTATGTCATACGCCCTCTGAGGTAGCAAGCAGGTTTCCATTACCTGGAGGCTCATGAGGCAGTGTGTCATCTTTGGTTCTACTTGTCACCAGGACCTCTGGGTTAGGCCAAGGTTCGGGGCTATGCAGATGACTGGCAATGGGTCCAGGCCAGTTCTGAGGGATGGAGGGATGTCATTAAGGCAGAAGGCAGGAGAGTCATGCCATCTGCAAAGGAGCCACAGCACTCAGCCCTGGCAGAGCTGCCCAAGTGGTCATTTGGGCTGGCACTTGTCCTGTCAGACACTGTGAGAGTAGAAAGGAGGGAAGAGTATGGTGGGGCGCTCCCCTGGCCTGAGGTTTGGTTTCTCTGCTGAGCCAGGCTCACCTTCCCTGTCTTCTCATCATGACAGCTGTTTGCTCCTTTCTATGGGCTCTGTCCACTGAAATCTGGGTTGTCCCTCTCAGTGGGGTATTCTCCAACCTGGATTCCCCTCATGGTCAGTTTTGTTTCCCCCAAACAAAATTTGGGAACATAGTCTGACAGGGATTTCCCCATTCATTTTTCAATTCATTATTTAAAAAAAAGCCTTTAAAAGTGATACCATGAACCAAGATCACTTTTAATTATATGTTTTGTGAATCACTGTAGGAAAAGATGGTTTTCTATGAAATCGGGGGCCCTCTTGAAAGAAGGATTAGATGAGTGGCACCCCCTTTCCTTGACCTTGATGCTGCCCCTAAAAAAAGAGCATGACTCTGTAGCCTTCCATGCCATGTCCTCTGGTCATCCCTACTTCACCTGTGAGGAGATATGACTCCCTAGGGAGTCTCCGTGGGGTGAGCGCTAATGGGTGGTTCTTTGATCTAACACCAGCATCTTGAACCTTGTGTTAAAACTCTGAAGGTAAGTTACCACCCGAAGCCTCTGACCTTGCAGTCCTTGCCTGTGAGGCCTGTAAGGTTTCAGGTGGTGTCCTGGGGCCTGAAACCTTTGTGTGTAAGTCATTTGTAGGACCAGGACTGCCATGCAAATGCATTCATTTGCCTAACTTGCTTGTTCTTAGGCTCAGTGAAGTTTCTTACTCTCATCTCACACGCCTGCCAGGATTTGCAAGTGAAATATCTGGAACTGGCTTTTCCCTTTGCTGCCCCTCTCCCTCCTCTCTGCACCTCTGACCAACCTGTGTGACCAAGTTCTAATTAGTTTCAGCCTTGCTGATTCTAAGGGCAGAGGCTGTGCAAATGAGCCCCTATGGGCGGTTCTGCTCTCTGGGGTCGCTGGGAAAGGTGATTTTGCTTCTTTGAACAACTCCACTTCCTTGGGAACGAGGACAGAGCTCTCCTAGTCTCTCTCTGATTTGTAAACCTGCGGTTCTGAATTCACCAGTCAAAGGTTTACTCTTCAAAGAAACCACGATCTCCTTTGGGGCTGAGGCCTAGACCTTGGTTAGCTCGAAATTTTCAGTGCAAGGGATGTTTGTATTTGCAGTAAGACCTGGGTGGGGGGTTGTGGGGCTCTGGGTTTCTGGCACTCAGCTGCCTCCTTTTCTGATCATAAACCTGTTCTAAGGAGGTAGTCTTCATAGTGAGACAGGAACCCTGCCTCCCACTCCACCCCCAGAAAGGACAGGGCAGGCCATTCTCTGAGTCAGGCTGCAAGGTAGAAAGGGAGGCAGTCTAATCTAGGTTCCAACAATATTGGTCGAGAGAGAGAGAGAGAGAGAGAGAGAGAGAGAGAGAGAGAGAGAGAGAGAGCGCATCTCAGCGCCTCATGGAGGAATGCATCTACATGAAGGGCAAAGCAGTCACAGTGCTTCAAACACTGGAGGTGCGTACTGTCTGGCCATGCAGAGCACCGTGTGACGTTCCTCTGAGTGTCCTCCTTGCCCCACAATGCCTGTGCCCTCTCACACAACATGAAACTTGATTTTTTGTGGTGCTGTGGATCAAACCCTGGGCCTCATGCATAAGTGCCCTCTCACCGAGATACACCAACTCACACCTTGTTTCCATGACTAAACTCAATTCTACCACATTATTGATTTAGTATCTATTCTTTAGTATAAATGCTCTAACACTGAGCTCTCTTCCCAGCCTTTGTATTTCTTAAATGGCTATAATTTCATGGTATGTGTGTCCATAATTTTGACTATTTGTTCTTGGTAGATATTTTGTAAACACTACCCCCACCTTTTTAAATAGGCTCAGATGTGTGAAATGTTTTCGGCGCACCTATAAAGATTTCTGTGGGATAGATTCCTGGAAGTGGAATAGCCGGGTCTGAGGATGTGTTCATTTCAGGTCTTGATGGCTGGCATGGCCAAGAAGACACCAATTCATGACTTAGCAACTTTGCATATTGCTTTCTGAGAGGTCTGTAAAGGATTTGCGCTCAGCCATGGAGCAATCTCAGCTGAGAACGAAAGGACATTTGAAGCACTTCCCCAAACTGATAGATGCATACCCTTGGCAGAATTGTGAACCATCAGATCTAGAGAGAGGGGATTCCTTCAGCCTCTCCCCACACCAGCTGCTCTGCTCACTCAGTTACGGCTATTTGCATACGCTTGGGGCTGAGTGCTCAAAGACAGGTCTGAGCTTCAGCCTTGTGCAACGTCCAAACAGGCTACCTGGCCTACTTGTCAGGCCAAGAGGATGGCAGTGTGTGAAGGCACAAAGTAGAGGAGGGATCTTTTGCTCAGGGCCTTAAGTGTTAATTGGGGGGGGGCACAGAACATATGCAAATATTTTTTTACTATGTAAATTTCAACCCTTGCCTCCCCTCTCCTGTTCCCAGATAGCAACTGCTTGGCAGGGGTGCAGGGTCACAGCCTTTCCTGGAAGAACTGTGCCTACAGTGATGGCTAGCTTTAGCTGTTGGAGTCCTTGAGATGTGGAAGCTTCCTAGACTTTGCAGTCATCCAGAGCACTTGTGCCCTGCTCCCCTCTCTGCCCAGTGGGCAGATGTGCCCTGACGGTTTAGCAGCACACTAGATTTTGCCACATAAAGAATTTTCTCAGGCTGGAGAGATGGGTCAGTGGTTAAGGCACTTGCCTCCAGTGCCTAAGGCCCCGGGTTCAATTCCCCAAGTCCCACATAAGCCAGACCCACAAGGTGGTGGCCCTGGTGCTCTCTCTCTCTCTCTCTTGAAAATGAATAATAAATGAATAAATAAAATTAAAAAAAGAATTTTCTCAGATAAGCCCTTGCATATTTAAATTTTTTTGAAAATTTATTTTATTATTAAAAATTTTTACTTTTTAAAACTTATTTGAGAGAATGAGAGAAAGAGGGGGGGAGAGAGAGAGAGAGAGAGAGAGAGAGAATGAGAGAATGGGAATGCCAGGGCCTCCAGCCACTGCAAATGTATACATATATCACCTTGTGCATCTGGCTTTACATGGGTACTAGGGAATTGAAAATAGGTCCTTCTGCTTTGCTGGCAAATGCCTTAACTGCTAAGCCATCTCTCCAGCCCAGCCCTTGCATATTTTGATCTACTTTGGGAATCTGATTCTTGGAGAGCACCAACTAAGAATAGTATCTCCTACTTCCTAGGGTTAAAAATCATGTAACAAGCCTGTTAGCACAGTGAAGCCATTAGATGTGTCATGTAGATGCCCTATCCTGGCATCTGACGCTTGTCCATACCTTACTGTTCTATACCATAGTAAGCTGTCACTGTTGAACAGGTTCATTTCAGTTAGAGAACGGGGACATGGAAATCAAGAAGCATGTTTCAAAACAGCAACAACATAAAAGAAAACCCTCTCCTCTTGATCTGTCAACTCTGAGTTCTTTTTGAGACAGGGTCTTTCATTGTCTTTGAACTCTCCAAGTAGGCTAGGCTGACTGACCACAGCCTTGGGGATCCACCTGTCTTCATAACTCTGGGATTACCAGTGCACCACCTTTCTAGGCTTTTTTTTTTAAAACATGGATTATGGTAATCAAACTCAGTTCAGGTTATTGTCCCAGGGCTCATGAGCCATTTTTTTTTCCCCAGATAGGGTCTTGCTGTAGCCCAGGCTGACCTGGAATTCACAATGTAGTTTCAGGCTGGTCTCAAACTCATGGAGATACAGAGATCCTCCTACCTCTGCCTCCTGAGTGCTAGCATTAAAGGCATGATCTACCATGTCTGGCCCATTAAAAAATTTTTTTTGACACAAAGTTTTCCCTGTATTGCAAGCTGGCCTTGAACTCATGATTCTTCATCTTCCTGATAGCTAAGATCACAGATGGGCACAGACATGTTCTGCTTATCCACACTAATGGGTGGTTATCCTCTGATGTACTAGGTTGGCAAAAAAAAAAAAATGAGCAGTACTCTGGTTGTGGCTGTCTGCTATGGGGAAATGCACCCCAACAGGTGTGTGGCTCCTGGACCATAGTGAAGTGTGAACTTTCTTTTTTTAAACTTTATTGACAACTTCTATACATCTACACTATATACGATGACCATACCATGTTCCCACACCCCTTTCTTTTTCTCCTCTATCCCCCTCTCCCACTGAAACCCTTCTTTTCAACTAGAGCCTGTTCTATTTTGATGTCATCATTCCTAGTGCATCAGCCACTGTGAGGTGAATACCACGACTACTTTATGTCTGGAAGACAGTATTCTAAGCACTCCTCCCCTTTCTTCGGCTCTTATATTCTTTCTGCCACTTCTTCAGCAATGGTCCCTGAGCCTTGGAGGGTGTGATAGTGATGTCTCAGTGCTGAGCACATGTCACTGTCTCTTCTCAGCACTTTAATGACTTTTGAGTCACACTAGTGGTTGATGCCATCTGAAAAGAGAGGCTTCTCTGACCAAAAAAGTGAGAGTAGCATTTATATATGGACGTAAACCTAAGTTTTTAAGAGGACAGTTTGGTGGGCATTAATATATGCATTTAGCTAAACAATAATAGTAGTTTCCTCTCTAGGGTTTATGGCCTCCCTCTTTGATTAGGTTTTCAGGACCAGACATGAATTTTCTCATGTGGAGCAGGCCTCAAATTTAATTAGCAGTTGCTTTCCCCATAACAGACATGCCACCATTGCACCAGTTGGTACATTTTGCCTGGCTGGTCAGCCATGAAACTTGTAGGGTCCACGGCTGGTTAAGACCATCGATGACGTCTCTCCCCCAACAGGCTCCCTGGCTCTTTCTAACATTGTGACAGCTAGCCAACAGTGTGGACTTTCTGAGAGGTGCCATAGTAGGTCACTGGGGAATGTCAGGAGCCAGGCAGAGTTGGTGGTGGAGACCAAGGAAGGATGTTGGGAGGAGTGAGCCTTGAAAGGAAAGGGATCATGAGAGGAGAGATGTCATGTAGATGACAAAGTTTCTCTCAGAACCCTGCACGTGCCTCTCTGTGGTCTCTAGAATGTGCTGAATGTGGAACCTGCCAGCCCAGTCCTCACTTCTCAGAATGCTCTCACTCCTCCCCCTCCCACAGTTGACAAAACTAGTCAGGCTTGAGGAGAGGGCTATTTTTTTCTTAAAACCCCTGGGCTGCATTCCAGCAAAGGAAACCACAAACATTAGGGCAGATCCAGGGGAAATGTAAGAGAGGTTGTGGCTAATTGAGTTTCTGAAACTGGCTCTTCTTGTCTACGGCCATATCTCCCTGAATGTGCCCGATCTCATCTGAAACTGGCTCTTCTACCTCGTTCCACCAAAGAAAATGTGACCCGAGTCAAGGTAGTGGGCTCTTGCAGAGGTGGGTGCACATTCTAGTTCTGCCGCTCACTAGCTCACTTGCTGACTTATATGAACTGCAATGTCCAATGAACTAAAGGGCAGTTTAAGAGCATCTTTGTCACAGTGTTGTGAGAACGAAACAGCTGACTGGAATCAACTGCTGGCCCAGTTCCTGACACGGGTAATGTGTAGAGGCTCCTAGCTCACTTCAGAGACCTCAGCTCACCTTTGGTGAACTCTTGAATTTTTAACCTCTAGCGACCCTAGAGATAGTGGTATTAGTCTCCCTACTTTATAGATTTGTAGACTGAGACTCGGTTTAACAAGTTCCTAGGAAAGAATCCTTCTGAGTTTAAGACCTGGAGGTCTGGCAGAGAAGTGCAGCCTACTTGGGACAACTCAAGAAGGCAAAGAGGTATTGGAGCTTCGAGAGGCCCAGTGTCCTTGTTCTTGAAAAGGCCAAGCCACAGTTTGGGGCCTACTGTGTTCACTGACCTAAAGGATCTGTATTAGTTATCTTCCTCATTGCTGTGACAAAATGCCTGATAAAGCAATTTAAGGCTTATTTTGGGAGTTCAATACATTGTGTCTAATGTCAGAAATCTGAGAGATGAATGTCGGTGCCCACCTCACTTTATGTAGTCCAGGACCCCAGCTCATAGGATGGTGCTGCCCACATTAGGGTAGGATTTCCCACTTCAATTAACCTAATTCAGAAACCCTCACAGACATGGCCACAGGGTTGTTTCCGTTGTGATTCTAAAGCCCATCAAATTGATAAGACTGATTACCATCACTCCATGTCTTTTCAACTTGACACTCAAGCACATCACTTTGAAGCCATAACCTTCTACCTGGCCATCTCACAATGTAAAATACATTCCGTCTGTCATAGTCAGACACGCGCTGCTGGGATGAATCTTCACATAAGGCACAGTTTTGGGAGGAAAATATTTATTGAAGTAACAGATCCAGGAGAAGTTCCAGAATGGCAAAAGAGGCTTATCGCCTTTCACAGATCCAAGGAGAGAGAGAGAGAGAGAGAGAGAGAGAGAGAGAGAGAGAGAGAGAGAGAGAGAGAGAGAGAGAGAGAAAGAGATCACCAGCACCTTAAGCAAGCACACTAGCAAACAGCAGGAACTCCAGACTTGAGCTCCAACTGCTCTTTGCATATGTATAGCTGAAATTTCACATCCACACCAGAATCACTTTAGGGCTGGAGCCTAGGATCCGGCCTAGGTGACACCTCCTCCAGTCAGAAGGCTGGAGAAAACCTTTAATATAGTTTTGAATCTATTGGGGGACATTCAGTCTAACAACCATACCATCCATCTTCAGAAATCTCCAAGTCTTGAACAGTCCCGACATTGTTCAGAAGTCCAAAGTCTCTTCTGAGACTCAAAGCAATTACTTGAGAGTTTCTATAAAGTTAATCAGTTACACACTTCCAATATAGAATAGCACATAGAAATCCTTCCCATTCCAAAAGGGAGTAATAAGAACAAAGCAAGCCCAAAACTCAGCTGGGCAAACATAGCTTCATGCCCAGCTCCTGGGGCTCATGATGGAATCATTATAAAGGTTGGATTTTCCTACACCTGCAGCTCTGTTGCCTATGTGTAGCACCCACATCCTCTCTCATAGCAGCTCCACTCCAAGCCAGCAGACATCCTCTGGTATCTCCATCATCCTGGGGTCTTCATTGCAACATAGAGATCTCCTTCATCGTTTCCTGTAGTGGCCTCTCAAGGGCCTCCTTGCAGGGAATCTCAGTGACTCTGAAACTGGTGCAAGACTCCATGATCTCAGTTGTGCATCTTTCATGTCTCCAAAGCCAGTACCACATGGATGATACAGCCAAGCTCTGCTACCAGCTTGATAGGCAGAATACCCTGCTCCCCCATGCATAGTTGCAAGTGCCTCTGACTAGGCTGTTTTCTACAGAGAATCTGCTCAGCAGCATTCTCAGTTCAGGCTGTCTTCCAAATGGATTCGCATCCTCACAAGTTAGCGCCTTCAGTGAGTGGAGTCTTGCCCACAGGGCTTCTTTGCTATTGTTCCAGTGCAGAACAGAGCTAGATTTCTCTTTAACAATGACAGCTGCTTTCTCAGCATGTGGCTTGTGAGAACTTTTAAACTCACATTCATTCTTTCACCTTTTTCATCTTCTGCTCCTCTGTCACTGTAGATCTGGATCTACACACTACAGACTGAATGTGACCATGTCTTGAAATTTTCTCTGCTAATCCATTTCCTTTTAGCACTACCTCACTCAGCTTCTCAGGACAAGGGTAGAATGCAGCCTAATTCATTACCAGAATTACACACCAATGGTCCTTAGCCTAGTTTTTGATAGAGTCCTAGCTCCTCTTTGAAACTTCATGAGCCAGGCCTTCTTGGTCCATGTTTCTCTCAGTATTCTTGTCTTTCAAGCTTCTGCTAGGATGGCCTATTAAGCACTGCTTATAGTGGATGCCCAAAGTTCCAGACTTTTTCTTATTCCTGCTTATGAACCACAGGTTTATCACAGCAAAAACACCACATTTTGGGCTGGAGTGATGGCTCAGCGGATAAGGCACTTGCCTCTGGTGCCTAAGGCCCTGGGTTCAATTCCCCAGGACCCACATAAGCCAGACCCACAAGGTAGTGGCCTTGGTCTTCTCTCTCTCTCTCTCTCTCTCTCTCTCTCTCTCTCTCTCTGCTTGAAAAATAAATAAATAAAATATTTTAAAAAAAACCACATTTTAACACACACACATATATATGTATACATACATACATATATATACACACATATATATATATTTTTGTATTAGTTACATTTCTTGTTGCTGCAATAAAATACTTGACAAAATCAACTCAAGGAGGAAGGGTTTATTTTGGTTCACAGTTTGAGGGGACACAGCCCCTCATGATGGGGAAGACATGGCAGCAGAAGTGTGAACAGTTCATCACATGAGAAGCAGAGAAAGAGGAATCTTGGTACTAGCTCACTTTCTCCTGGATGCCCGGCCCATGGAATAGTGCCACCTACTTTTAGGATGGGACTCCCCACCTTGATTACCTAACCTAGAAACTTAAGACATGCCCAAAAGTTTGGTTTTATTGTGATTATAAAGACAAAATTAGCCATCACAGGGCTGGAAGGGCATAGTGTATGGCATTTTGTTTACCCCAGGTCTCCAAGACAGAATATAACTTTTCAAATATGCAACAACTCATTTGCTGTATTTACGTTACTTTTTCTTATGAGGCTCATTATTACTACTCTGCTGAACACTGGAATCTTCCTGTTGAAGTAACTTCTCACTGCTGGCACAACCCCACCAAAAGGCAGCTTGGGAGGAAAGAGTTTATTTTGGCTTACAGACTAAGGGGAAGCTCCATGATGGCAGGGAAACCAATGGCATGAGCAGAGGCTGGAATCACCTCTTGGCCATCAGGTGGACAACAGCAGCAGGAAAGTGTACCAAACACTGGCAAGGGGGAAGCTGGCTATAACCCCCATAAGCCCAACCCCAACAACACACCTCCAACAAGGCTCCAATTCCAAAACTGCCATCAGCTGGGGATCAAGCATTCAGAACACATAAGTTTATGGAGGACACCTGACTCAAACCACCACACTTCCCTTCCTCCCTGTTAAGGCTTGCATATGAAATACTCCCAAAGGCATTGGTTGGTCCCCATCTCATGGTCCTACCTTTAGGAGGTGGGGTATTGAAGGACATTAGCTCACTGGGGCATACTGGATCCCAGTTCCTCTTATCCCTCTTTTGCTTCCTGACTGCCATGAGGTAAGCTGCTTTGCTCTACCGTGAGCTCTCTGCCATGATGTTCAGCCTTGCCACAGAAAGAAGCAATGGGGCTAAGTGACCATGGACTGACACCTCTTAACTACCAGCCAAAGTGCATCTATCTTGGGTATTTTATCACAGTGACAGCTGATTTACACACTTTTCTAACTCTGCTGCTCTCCATACCTTCATACCTTTCTGTGTCGCCACTCTGTCTGTCTGTCTCTCTGTCTCTCTTTCTCTATCATCTATCTATCTATCTATCTCTCTATCTATCTATCTATCTATCTATCTATCTATCTATCTATCTATCTATCTACCTACCTACCTACCTATCTATTTGTTGTGTGTATGGTATATACACCTGTGTGTGCAGATGTTTATACCCATGTGCATGTACTCAGTGGCCAGAGAAAAACTTGGGGTGTCTGTTTTCCTCCATCACTCCTCTGCCAGATGGATTCTCTCACTGAACCGGGAGCTTACTGTGTTTTGGTTAGACTGGCTGACTGGTGAGCTACAGTGACTGCCTTGTCTCTTCCTCCTTAGCACTAGGGTTATAGGCCTGTGTGGCTATGCCAGAATTTTATCATGGGTACTAGAGGTCAAATTCAGGTCTCCACACTTGTGCAACAAATGCTCCTACTAGCTGAGCTATCTCCTCAGCCCATGGCTTTATTTTTTTTGTAATTTTTATTGAAATACAGTGTGTATACAAAGTTTCTCAACGTAAGCTTGTAGACTTGATCTAAAAATATGTATAACGTATTTACAATGGCTGGAATGAGAACTCCCCTTGGAAGAGCTTTGTGTCAGTTTCATTCCCTGCCATGTCCCCAGTACGAAGCAGAGTTGGGCTCTCCAATTTGTGCTGGAGGTTGATAAGCACAAGGTAGCCTCTGGCCGTCTACTGAGCATGCAGTGGACCAGAACACGAAGTGCAGTAGGAGTGAACACCAAAGTGTATGGTAGGGGCAGGAGTGCATGCTGAGGTCAGGCCCCAGATCTCTGATGTCAGGGGATCCCTCTGAGGGCCCTGGCTGATACCCTGATTTTTAGAGCCCCTGTGACCTCAGATAGCTCCAATGCCTCTGGCTGTTCCTCTCACCCGTCTCCTCTTGCTCTGCCGTTGGTGGGTCCTACCGAGGTAACTGCACAACCACTCCAGTGCATCTCAGTCCACAAGCCCATGGCTGCTGCAGAAGAAGGCCCACATAAGATAGTTTGCCCTTGGAATAAGGTCAGACTCATAAAGACACCATCCCTGGCCCCTATAGACGGCCCAGTGCATAGATAATGGGTAAAACTAGGGGTTAAAACGTTGGGGTCTTAAACCGGGAGTGGTGGCACACACTTTTAATCCCAGCACTCGGGAGGCAGAGGTAGGAGGATCACCATGAGTTCGAGGCCACCCTGAGACTACAGAGTGAATTCCAGGTCAGCCTGGACTAGAGTGAGACCCTACCTCAAAAAACCAAAAAAAAAAAAAAAAAAAAAAAAAAAAAAAAAAAAAAAAAAAAAAAAAAAAAAAAAAAAAAAAAAAAAAAAAGTTAGCCTTGTCTAGATGCAATAATGGCATTATATAAGCAAATCATGGCTTCTTTTATTCTTTTTGCTATATGCTTATATTTAGCATTTTATTTTATTCCATTTTCCCACATGAAAGCTAACAAACTTGTATTCAGTGTAGTACAATGTAGTTGATCACAAATAAAGAAGAAAATCTAGAAAATAAAACGGGGATTGTCAGGAGAGGCGTGTATGTCCAGTGGAGTCAGTCAGAACAAAACTATGACTTAACATCCTGCCCTTGTCCAGGCCTTGCCCCCTGCTCCAGTGAGCTACAACGGGGGAAACCCTGGGCTGCAGCCCACTGTGGGTGTGGGCCTGTCACCTGCTCCTGGGGCCTGTGTGGGAAGCTGAGTGTCACATGACTATGGTGTCCTAACTGTTCTCTGGGTCTGGATCACCTGTTATAGCACATTGAAGAGAAGGTTGAGAAGTAGGCAGACTGGGCATCTGTGAGTCACAGAATCTCAGAGCTAGAGGTCCACAAAGGGATGTTGGTGTTTCTCAAGTTTTCTCAAATCACAAAACAACAATTTATAATATTGGTCACACTTCACCCCTAAAAGTCTTTTGTGTAAAGAATTCCTGCCTTAAAGACCACATATGCTTGGGCTGCAGTTCACTGAGAAATCAAGCTGTAGCTGAGCTGGAAACCTTTTCCTGTTGACCAGCTGACAGAAAGCTGGAAAAAGCTATGGTTGCCTGAAGCCCTATAGGAGAGAGAAGTCATCAATAGTGGTGAACAGCAGTGGACCTTGCAAGCCTAGACTGGCCAGCCAGGGCAAATGTGCCAATTGGGGCAATAGTGGCATGTCTGTTATGGGGGAAACCAAGTGGTCTCTAAATGGACTGGAGGCCTGCTCCATGGGAGGAATGTGTGCCTGGTACTGAAGACCTAGTCAAAAGCCCATGATGGAGGAGGTCATGAGTTCTAGGGGAGTAATGCCTGCTGCTGTCTGGCTAAATGCATATATTATGCCCACCAACTGCCTTATAAGTACTTTTTTTTCTTAAAAAATTGAGCATATCCATATAATAATGCTGCTCTCACTCTTGTCTAGAGAAGCTTCTGTTTTTCAGTTTGTGGTGACCACTGGGATAACTCAAAAGACTCCACATGCTGAGAAGAAGTGTCAGTGGAGTGTTCAGCACTGGAACATCTCTATCACACTTCCCGAGGCTCAGGGTCTATTGTGGAAGAAGTGGCAGAAAGATTGTAAGAGCCAAAGGAAGGACAGGACTGCTTACAACGTAAACTTCCATACACAAAATGGCCATGCTATTCATGACTTTGTAATGCCTGAAAATACCTACACATAATGGGAGGAAAAGATGGTGACACTGAAACAAATCAGAGACTAATTGAGAAGGAAGAGATATGGGGGAGGTTGGGAAGGGAGTCATTATGGTTTATGGTTTATGATTATGGAAGCTATCAATAAAAGTTAAAAAAAAAAAGAATTCCTGCCTGTTGGCTAGGTAGATGGCTCAGTGTTTAAAAAATTCCTGCCTCCAATCTCTGAAAGGCATGAACAGACCAAAACCCAAGAAGATATACATTTCTAAGGTGTTGCGATTGCAAAGAGAATTTTATCTGGTTCCACTCACAGAAAATATACAAAATTTTTTTCTAATCCTCATTGCCTATTTGCAATTGTTTTCACAGGAGCTAGACTAAACTTCCATAAACTGTAGCTGAAGTCACGAATCCCAGAGTTTACTCCCTCCCAGGAAGGAGGTCTGTGGTCATATCAGAAACTACATTCCTGTTTTCCTCCTCTAAGTTGATTGCCTCAAGCATCCTGTCATCCCAGTGGGAAACTGACCCGTACTCGTGCTGGGGAGAGCCACATTCAACCTACTACACCCAGAATGGCCAATAGCACGGCATGACAGCCTGTAGTGGTGAGCTTCATATGACATAATCCCAGATGAGGGGAATCAGCTAGAGGATGCTTAGCCACGCTTGGCTTTTCCTGCTTCCTTGGGCTTCCATGACCCCACACTCCTTGGCTTGGTTGTTTTTTCTTTACCTCCCATGCCTACACCTCTTCGTAACTCAGTCATTAATGATTGCATTCCTTGGTGGATTACACCATCTTCTCTCCTCACTCCTCATATTTTTTTAATCCTCTCCCACGAATTCAGTCACCACTTGCATCCTGGTAACTCCAGAGTCTTGTGGAGGTGTTTCCTGGAATCCGATTAGACATCTCTACTGAGTTATTCAGACTAGCTCAACTATGTCCAAAATTAGGCTCTTGATCTTCCTCATAGATTTTCAAATCCAAGTTTAGGTTCCAGTCTCCGTAGATGGTAGCTCCACCTCCCCGTTGGTCTAAGGTGTCCTTGACCTCTCTCTTTCCTTTCCTCACTTATCTAGTCAGTCATCAGATCAAACTGACTGCACATTTCAGTGAGCTCACAAGTGTGTCTACAGAATTTGCTTTGAATTTCTACTGCTACTACTTTGGTTCAGGCTGATGTCTAACACTTTTTGGATGGGATTACTGTAACAGGGCTGGAGCTGATGTCCCAGCCTCTGTCATTTTCTCTCCTAAACCACTTTCCATATAGAAGCCAGGATGCAAATATGATCATTTTATTCCCCTGCTGAAGACCCTCCAATGGAATCCCGCCCTCTTCGGGATATGAATCAACCGTTAACCTGGCCTAATGCCAAGTCTCAGCTCTCTCCTCTGTCTTCTCTCACTCTCACCCGTCCTTTCTTCTCTGGATCTTTGCATAAGTTGTTCCTTTAACCCAGTATACTGTTCCTCTCTTACTTTACATTTTTGGTTTCTTCTAGGGAGGCCTTTCCTAACCCACAGTTAGCTCACTCCCACCTCTGACAAGTTTACCAAGCTGCATGACTCTACAAAATTCATTCTGTCTTATATGAGTAGCACTCGGAGTTATGCAATGCTATGACCTGGCACATTCTGCTTCTCTTGTCACTGTGTAACTGCCTTCCCTCCTGGATTATGGGATCTTAAGCCTGGCACAGAGTGAGAATTCAACCAGTATTGTTGAATTAATACACGAGGCCTTATGACAGAAATAGTTATCTGGAATGCATACGATAAATAGGGAGAATGGCAGAAACTCCACATTTTCTAGAACAATATAACGGAAAAGACTTAATTCGGAGAAATGAAGGTTTGCAACAGGTAGCAGAGCTGACTTCAATAGGTATTGGACTAGCATGTGAAAACAGGAAATAGTTTTATTTTATTTCTCCCAGAAAAATAAACAGAACCACTGAGGGCAAGTTATAATGAGAGCAAACTGGGAGCCGATGGTAAAATGATGGGCACTGTCTGGAAATGAAGCAGGTGGCGCCGAGCGCTGAAGTGGAAGAGCGAGGTGGTCACCCGGAGGGTGGCTCTGGGCAGCCTGCACCAGAAAGCCCGGTGAGAGTTCATGCTTTCATTGAACACAAGCGTGTATTCATCTTCCATCTAAAGATGCAGTCAGGGAGGGTTGGGAGACATGTCAAGCTTCTAGGGCACATTTGGAAAGCAGAATGGAAGGCCAGGTGTCTAAATGTGCAGTGGAGAGTGTGCTGGAGACTTCACAGAAGATGGGGCGGGGGATTTGAGAAGGGCCTTGGAGGATGAGGGTGCTGGAGAGGGGAGTCCACTTCAGGAGAAAGGGGCTTCTGGTGCAGCCTGTGAGGGCCAGGCTCCGCTCACCTTCCCTTCTTTGCCTCTGGTCTGCACTTAGCTTTCCTTAGTGGAATTCAATGAGGAAGGTGGGATGGAGGCTGGCCTGAGGATTTGCTAAAACTCGGGAGTTTCACCATATCCTGTGGTGAAAGCAAATGAACGCCTTGCCTCCTGCACTCCTTCAAATATTTGGGGCTCAGGGTGAGTCAGAGGTGACTCAGCTGCCGAGGAGGAAGGGAGTGGGGGAAGCCCCTGGATCCATAACTGCACTGTTGATAGCTTGAGTTCACTTATCTGTTTGGTATATACTTCTGGTTACAAGTAACCAAAAACTCAATTAGCAATGACTTAAAAGGAGAATGATTATTTCACATACTGAAAATATGCAAGCAGATCGGACCTGGAACTGGTTAAATCATAATTGAGTCATCAAATTCCTACTTGTTTCCTTGTTAGATTTCTGCTTGCTGCTTCAGCTAGGGTTTAGTTCTCTCCTGGTCCTCGGAGTCTTAAGTGACTCCAGGCTTCAAATATGTTCAGCATCCAGAGGTATTAACGTCATCTAAGGTCTCCTTTAAAAAAATAGTCACCTTAGTGGGAGTTTGGGAAAGAGGAGTAAGATGTGGGGGGTGGGGGGTGGGGAGGGGATGTCTTAAACATGAAGTTGAACCAAAACTGGTTCACAATTATAAAATCCTCACATGCATAATGTACCCTAATGAGCATGGAGTGGGCACCATCTGGCAAGCGGGGCCGAGAATGGAAGGGGAGAGTGTCTAAGTCTGGGAAAAACCGATCAATCTAGCAGCTCCTGGTCCCAGCCACAGAATCCTTCCTTCACTGAGATGTTGACTAAAGTGACCCATGAGGTCCCCAATACACGACAGGATTCTGTTAAAGCTCTTGATTACCAACCCCAGGCCAGAGGCGAGATCCTGTTGCTGAAGAACCACAGAAAGCCATCTATCAGCACCGAGAGACCCCACGAGGTCCAGAATGGTAACCAGCCCCCAGATGGTAGTGCAGAGCTGGAAGGCCCTGCATAAGCTGCCAGGGGAAACTGGTCAACAGCATCTGGAATAAACAGAGACCACTGACATGAAATGCAGTGGGCCACCATGAGTAGGCTGAACACACTGCCTACTGGGAGAGAACAGTGAACCATGAAGGGAGCACTTGTGCAATGGAGGCGCCAAAGCCTGGGGGAGGCAATCAACAGCTGTTAATTTGGCCAAGAAATCCACTCAGTGAAGGGGAGTCCCTGACTGGAACTGGGATTTCAGGGTAAATCACATAGGGAACCAAAATCTTGGGAGCCCAAAGAGAAATTCACTCTACAAGTGATTTACAAAAAGCTACCAACAGTAGAATCTAGCCAACTCAGGAAAGTGTATCCCAACTAACCTATACTGATCTCACTCTCAGATGGAGATTCTGTTTGTATTTTTTCAGAAGGTTCGAGAGAGCTGTGGCTCTTCCAACCCTACCAATGAGCTGCAGGCCTATAACTGTCTTCCTGTCAAGAGATACGCCACCCCAGACCTACTGTGGAGGATCCACGTAGAACCCCGCAGGCAGTGATGGGATGAGCAAGAGGCATATAATCACAGCCAATTGGTCAACCCAGGATGAACCAGCGACACAGACACCAATGATTCTAAACACATCCTCAAACAGAAGTACAGAGGCCCCTAAGTCCTCAACAATAAAGCAGCCTTAATACTCACCCACCATGATTCAGGGAACTGAGCGGAAGAGGGGGCAGAAAGATTGTAAGAGACATGGTGGGGGAGAATATCCAGAGACATTGCCCCTCTCAGTAACAACATGCAAAAGGGGGTGGAACTGGGTTGACTCCTAGGCTATTCATAAACCCCTACCCCATGGACTGATCCAGACTGCCCACGGAGGAGGATATCCAACTGACCGGGGACAGGGAAGAGGGAAATAGGGGAATGGGAGACATCAATACGTTAATCCCTTATTAAGTGTATCTAAGTATGGATAATAATAAAAAAGAAACATAAAAAAATAGTCACCGTGACATTTTCAAATGTAATTTTTATTGATCCTCCTCTCCTTCCCCCATTGCCTCCCCCACTTATGCCCTTCGGCCCCAGTGGCCTGCTGTCTGCTTTCATGTGTTCACATGTGTTCTATTGCTCTCTTCCTTCCTCAGCATCTCTCTCCCTCCTCTCATGGGCTACTTTCTAATATCATGGCCTAAACCCATATATATAAAATATCACTAAAAGTCAGGATCCACATATGAGAAAGAACATGTAATTCAATTCAACACTTTTCAGATCTATCCATTTTTTTTCTGCAAATTTCTCAGTGGATATATCAATTTCCTTACTTTGCATTTATCTTAAAATATCCTTTATTTCTCCATCAATTTGGAAAGATAACTTTGCTGGGTATAGCAGTCTTGATTGACACATTACTTGCAGGGCTTGAAATATATTATTAATATTATTTCATGCTTTCCAGGCTTTTAAGGTTGCTGATGAACAATCTGAAGTTATTCCAATGTTTCGTTCTTTTTTTAATTCAAGTTCATTTTTAAATATCAATCTAACATTGAATTTCATACATGCATAGAATATGTTTTGATCATATTCACCCCATTTCTTTTACCCTCTCCCACTTCCATTAAACCCTTCCTAACTCTAAACCCTTTCTTACTTTCCTGTTTTTTTGTTTTTGTGCCACTGAGTTCAGTTAGGGTGACTTCCATGAGTATTGGTGATTATTTACTGGAGTATGAGCAGCTTACCATGAGCGCACACCTGAAGAGCATGGCTCCTCCTCCCCAGCAACCATTACCTGCCCAAAGCTCCTGTGGCAGGAGTGGGGTCTCAGGGGCCCCTTCCCCACCCACAATGGGCTGTGGATGGGCTCATCTTCAGCCGCTGTGAGCTCACAAGTGCAGGAGCTATATTGTGACAGAAGACAGCAGTCCAGAACCCTCTTGCGATTCTCCAGCTCTTACATTCTTTTATTCCCTCTTCCACGATGTTCCCTGAGCCATGGAGGAAGTAAGTGATGAGGTGTCCTGGTTAGGGCTGAGCACACTAGAACCACTTATTCTCAGCACTTTTGACAGCTGTTAACCTCTGCCCTTTGCAAAAAGAAACTTCTGTGATCAAGGCTGAGAGCAGCCCTGATCTATGGTTATGGACACTGATATTTAGCATAATAACAATAGTAGTATGTGTCCCCCATCCCCAGGGCATATCACCTCCCCAGCCACACAGGCCTTTTTTTTTTGGCCAGGTTCTCAGTAGTAGAATCCGCTCCTGTGAAGTGGGCCTCAAATCCAATAAAAAAGCAGTTGAGTCAGGCATGGTGGCACATGCCTTTATTCCAGCACCAGGCTGAGGTAGGAGGGTCACTGTGAATTAGAAGCCAGCCTAAGACTACATAGTGAATTCCAGGTCAGCCTGGGCTAGAGCGAGACCCAATCTCAAAAAACCAGAACCAGAACAAAAACCAACCAAACAAACAACTATTGATTACCCCCATAGCAGACAGCTATAGCATAGTGGGCACATCTTGCCAGGAAGGTGGTTCATACAACTCTCATGACTCACAGCTACGTAAGCCTGTTGATGTCTTTTCCCCAGAAGTCTAGGAAAGACAGCCAACAAGAAGGACTCTTCTAGGTCACTTCACTTTGACTTCTCTCTCCTGTAACCAACACATATATCTTCAGCAATAGGGTATTACCATCTAATTCTGGGCTATAGTTTCTATTGTTTTAGGGGCTTCTTAGCTTCTCTGACCAACAACTCAGAGAGGTATCTCACCCTTGGCCAGGGAATTTCAATTAATAACTGATGGTTTCTGGGAGCAGCTTTATATCCACCTATATAGAGAAACTATTCAAACTGACACTTTTTTTTTTGAGGTAGGGTCTCGCTCTAGCCCAGGCTGACCTGGAACTCACTCTGTAGTCTCAGGGTGGCCTTGAACTCACGGCAATCCTCCTACCTCTGCCTCCCAAGTGCTGGGATTAAAGGTGTACACCACCACACCTGGCTTCAAACTCAATTTT
>PVHP010005607.1:0-65156 GCA_004024765.1 Zapus hudsonius
ATATCAAGGCCATCTTGTGTCTGGAAGTTTGCATTGTAAGCAGTCCTCCCCTTCCTTTGGCTTTTACAATCTTTCCTCCACCTCTTCCTCAATAGACCCTGAGCCACGGGAAGTGTGATAGAGATGTCCCAGTGCTGAACACTCCACTGTCACGTCTTCTCAGCTCTGTGGGGTCTTTTGAGTCATCCCAGTGGTCACCACCCTCTGAAAAGAGAAGCTTCTCTAGACAAGAGTGAGAGTAGCATTAGCATATGGGTTTACTCATTTTTTTAAAAAAAAGTGCTTGTAAGGCAGTTTGGTGGACATAATATTGCATTTAGTCAGACAACAGGCCATGTTACTCCCCTCAGGCTCCTGACCTCCCCAGCCATTTATGTACCTTGACCAGGTCTTCAGTACCAGACAGGCTTTCCCTCCCGTGGAGCGGGTCTCCAGTCCAATTAGAGAGCGGTTGGTTTCCCCCACAATAGACGTGCCACTATTGCCCCAGTTGGCACATTGGCCTGACTGGCCAGTTCATTATTTTTTTCAAGATCATTATTAAGCCACATCATCCCCACACTCATCCCTTGTGGCTTGTAATGACATTTCATCTTCATTTTACAGAAGGGGAAATCGAGGCACAGTCTGTTTGAATGTCTTGCCCAAGGTCTGGGAGGAGCGAGTCCAGCACAGATATTGGGGCTCCAGGTACCTGTGTGCCCCAGGGGGTGGGCCCCTAGAGGGGTCCAGAGCAGGGAGCCTCGAGTTTTGGGGTGCTTCAGTCCCTGTCCACATGCAGTGTCTGCATCCTCTGAGCAGACACGTTAGACTGCATCTGTGTGCAGCAATGACAAGAACGTCTTGGCGGGCGTGGTGGAGCACGTCTTTAGTCCCACACTGGCTTCGAACTCACAGAGATCCTCCCACCTCTGCTCCCTTTTTGTTTGTTCATCTGTTTTGTTTTATTTTGTTTTTAAGGTAGGGTCTCTCTCTAGCCCAGGCTGACCTGGAATTCACTTATGTAGTCTCAGGCTGGCCTTGAACTTATGGCGATCCTCCTGCCTCAGCTTCCCCAGTGCTGGGATTAAAGGCTGTTTTTTTTTTTTTTAATGCCTGGTAAGAACTCATTCATCCCAGAAATATTTATTCAGCACCTACTGGGTGCAGCCAAACTCCCTTTTTGGAGCTTCGATTCTGGCAGAAGAGGCAGTAACGGTAAAGGCAGATGAAGAGGGTGATCCCAGCCCTTGGGATGCTGAGGCAGGAGGATGGCTGGGTTCAAGCCTGTGTTACAGAGTGGGTTCTATGTCACCCTGGCCTAAAGTGAGACCCTGCGGCAAAAAAGAGAGAAAAGAATATGCAGGTAAAAGTGGGGTGTCTGGGTGATTCTGCCACATAAGTCAACGTACAAATACCAAGTTTGAACGTGGAATTTCCGCCCTGCGCGGGCAGCCAGCAGGGGAAGGGGCTCCTAATGGCCCCCTAGGGCCCGCGCTCTCTCCTGCCGCCGCGTGGCCACCCCCGGAACTGCAGCCCTAGCTGCCTCGGGCTGGGCTCACCCCCTCCTGGCCGCACAGAGGGACAGCGTCTCATTTGCTCAGCAAATAGTCACGGAGTGCCTACTGTATGCTAGAATGTGTCCCTAGCGCCAACAAGATACTCAAGTTCCCTGTGCCACCCAGAGAAAGTAGCACCTCAGGGTGCATGGACGCTCCTTCCTCTCTCTGCCAGGTGGGAGAGGGTCTGAGAGCGCAGGTCAAGGATCAGCTCCGGGCTGTGCTTCCCCGGGGAAGTTGCTTGGCTCCTCTGAGCCGTCTTTCTCCACTGCACAGGAAGCCCTGTGCTTGGGGCTGAGTTGAGGGTCAGGTGGATTGGGGGGGGCTATGGGATGGAAGGGCTCAGCACATCTAGGAGGAGAGCCCCCTGAAGACGCCCCCTCCTCCGCAGGGAGAAGCCACGATGGCGGCAGGCAGGAAGGGGGAAACCGAGGCCAGCCTTCCAGAACGACATTCATTTGGCCACACAGAGGGCAAGGCATAGCCCGAGTTCAAACTTAGGCTTCTAGCTCCGTGTACACCCCCATTTCAGAAGCCCTGGAACCCAAGAGGTTGTGGACAGCTCCCCCCCATCGTCCCCCCTCAGTGCTCCTTCCTCCCAGGACCCCAGGCCAAACCCCCAGGGGAGCCCTGAGCTCAGAGGGGGAGCTCCACATCCAGGGCCGTTTGGGTTTTCATTTTTGTGTTGCGCTCAGAAAATCACCCATAATGACCAGTTCTGCGAGGAGACAGTCTCCCATGGGAGGGTGGGGAGGAGGGAGAGGAAGAGGACTGAGTCTGGATGAGTGAACGGGGAGGAGGGACGGCAGGTGGAGGGGCCAACCCTGTAGTTCCCGGAGTCAGCCACATGGGGGCGCCGGAAGACCCCCGATTTCGTTTCCGCCTCTCTGAGATGCTCACCAGCTCCTTCTGGAGTTTTCCTGAATTTCTGTTTGGGAAGAGAACGCAGGGCCCAGTTAGATCAGCACTTTGCATCTTGTCAAACTTTCCAGGCTTTTTTGTTTTGGTTTTTCGAGGTAGGGTCTCGCTCTAGTCCAGGATGACCTGGAATTCACTATGTAGTCTCAGGGTGGCCTCGAACTCATGGTGATCCTCCTACCTCTGCCTCCAGAGTGCTGGGTCCAGCTCTCTGTTTTTTAAAAAATATTTTATTTATTCATTTTCTAGCAGAGAGAGAGAGAGAGAGAGAGAGAGAGAGAGAGAGAGAGAGAGAGAGGGAGAGAACCAGGGCCACCACCTTCTGTCGTATGTGGGTACTGGGGAATTGAACCCCGGGCCTTAGGCACTGGAGGCAAGTGCCTTAATGGCTGAGCCATCTCTCCAGCCCCAGCTCTCTGTTTTTATATGTGTATATGCATGCTCGGGTGTGTTGTGCGCATGTGTGTGTAGAGACCTGTGATGGTTTGATCCAGGTGTCCCCACAACCAATGTGTTCTGAATGCTTGATCCCCAGCTGATGGAATGAGAACCTTGTGGGAGCTGTGTTGTTGGGGGCGGGCTTCTGGTTCTAGCCAGCCTCCCCTTGCCAGTGCTGGGCACACTCTCCTGCTGCTGATGTCCACCTGATGTTGCCAGGAGGTGATGTCCGGCCTCTGCTCATGCCATCGTTGTCTGTAAGCTGCTTTTTGGTTGGGTTCTTTGTCGCAATGAGAAGAAGGCTGGCGACAAGACCATAAGCCAATCTTGGGCGTCATCTTGAGGAATGCCACCCATTTCCTTGGAAATGGAGTCTCTCGTGCTGGAGAGATGGCTCAGCGGTTACAGCGCTTGCTGACAAAGCTTGACATCCTGGGTTCAATTCCCCAGTAACTACGTAAAGCCAGGCGCACAGGGTGGCACATGCATCTGGAGTTCGTTTGCAGTGGCAAAGGCCCTGATAGATAGACTCTCTCTCTCTCTCTCTCTCTCTCTCTCTCTCTCTCTCTCTCTCTCTCTCTCTCTCTCTCTCTCTCTCTCTCTCAATAAATAAATATTTAGATAGATCAATAGATAAATAAATGAAATGGAGTCTCTCCCTGGTCTGAAGCTCATTCGGGAAAGAAAGTCTAAGAAGCAGGTCAGGTCAGAGACCTTGTTCAGAAGGGCTTCAGATGTCTCAGTCCGAAGGCCCCAGCGTGTCACTGTCATCTTTGGTGGCAGGGTGTTCTGATCCCCCACCAGGCTGCTCCCTGTCAGGCTGCAACTCGGAAACCAGCGTCAACAGGCCGGTGCAGGTATAGGGTGGGCTCCTCCGCCCTTCCCGCCACCCCGCCTGTGTTCACGCCCCTGCGCTCCAGCACGTGGCACGTGCGTGGGCACAACCGGGGCCTTTGCGTTGCTGCTGCTGCTGCTCCTCGGCTTTCGGGCCCGTCCCTCCCTGTGATGCAAAGCCGCTTCTTCCCCTCCCCACCCTCGCAGGCGGCAGGGGCGTGGGCCCTGCTCCGCGCGTCTCCGAGGGGCGCAGGCGCTCCCCCACACCGCCCGGGGTGCAGCCAGCCCGGGGCTCGCGCTGTTTGGGAGCTCCTCCGAGGGTTGCCATGGGAACCGCACCGTCGCTCCGGCGCGCAGGCGCCTCCGGGCTGCAGCCCGCGGGGCCCCGGGCGCCTCCGCCTCCACCGAGTGCGGCGGGTGCCCCGCGATCCGGTGGTCGCCGCTCCTCCCCTCCCCTGCCAGCCGCTGCCTCTCACTCTGCCTCCCCGTCAGGTTCTCTGCCGGCGAAAACGCCTGACCCGCGTGGCCCCGGGTGTCCTGAGTGCGGCCCAGGGCCGGGCGCCTTGGGGAGCCCCGTGGTGAGGAAGGGGCTCGGATCCGAGGCCGCCGGTGCCAGGCGCCCCGAGGGCCTCCAGAGACCCGCTGTCGCCAGGCCCACGGGGGGAGCGGAAGCCGGGGGAGGGGGCGGCGGGCTGGACAGGAAACGGGAAAGGCTGGCGTCGGCCCCGGGCCGGGCCCCGCGGGGAGGGCGGCTCCCTCCCGACTTCCCGCCCGCCCATCTGGGGCTGGGGTGAGGGATCCGAGGATCCAGGGCACCTCCGGGGTCACCGGACTGACACACGCGCCCCATGGGAGACGGGAGTGCGTTGCCACGCAGCGCGGGTCCCCGGGAGCTGGAGACCCCCCCCAGCGCGCGGTGGCCCACGCGAGCACGTTTGCCCACGCTGGAAAACCCGCGACAGCCAGGCCACTCCCCGGACGGCGACCTTTCGCTTGGAGTCCCTGCAACCTCCACGCACACGTGCGCTCACGACTGTCCTGTTACACACTCACCTGTCACCCCAACACTCGGGAGGTGCAGGCAGGAGGATCAGGAGTTCGAGGTCATTCTTGGCTACATAGCAAGATCTAGGTCAGCCTGGGCTACCAGTAATCCTGTCTCAAAAAAAAGTTGGGGTGCCCCACTTACAGCTGGCTATCTATACCTCGACTGAGTTAGACCAGCTGGGCCCTGTGTGTGTCCTAGGTATCTCCTAACTTCGGAGCTCTTTAAGGGTCAGTCTGATGAGAGAGAGAGAGAGAGAGAGAGAGAGAGAGAGAGAGAGAGAGAGAGAGAGAGAGAGGAGAGAAATGGGTTTAGGGCCACAAAGTAACTTCATGTGCCACTTTGTGGATCTGGCTTTACATGGGTCCTGGGGAATAGAATCTGGGCCAACAGACTTTGCAAGCAAGTGCCTTTAACTGCTGAGCCACCTCCCCGCCACCACACTTTGTGTGTGTGTGTGTGTGTGTGACTGACCTAAAACCCACTCTGCATACAGTCCAGGGTGTCCATCCTTTACCTTCTCAGCCTCCCCAGTGCTGGGGTTAAAGGCCTGTGCCACCATCCTTTTCTTATTCTTATTCTTATTGGTTTTAGTTTTTATTTTTTTCTAGCCCAGGCTGGCCTTGAACTCATTCCAGTCCTTCTACTTCAGTCTCCCCAGTGCTGGGATTAAAGGTGAGCGCCACCACGTCATCCTGGTTTTCGTGTTTTGAGCTAGGATATCATGTAGCCCAGGCTGACCTCGATTTTGCAATGAAGCCAAAGCTGGCCTTGAACTACTGATCCTCCTGCCTTGCCTTCCACGAGTATATATATATATATATATATATATATATATATATATATATGTATATATATATACATACATATATATATATATATATATATATAGAGAGAGAGAGAGAGAGAGAGACTTCCCACTATTATGGAGGCAGATTTCGAACTTGAGGCCATTCTGCCTCAGCTGAGGTGACAGCGTGCGTCTCCACGCCCCGCTGTCTAACACCGGGGGCGGGGGCGTGTGTATCCATGCGTGCGCGACCCCCACGCGTGCTGGGTGTGGAGGGCTCTGCGGGTGGCTCCACACCCGTTGTGACAGTCTGAGGCTTCGTGGATCGGCCTGGAGCTGCCGATCTTTTCTTTGGTGGCCTGTCCCAACTCGGGTGACCCACCCCACCCCGGCGCGGGCACTGCGCCTGCGCGCCCAGCCCGCGCTCCCGACGGCGGGGCCCAGCGCCATCGCCGCTTTAAGGGCGGCGCGCGCGGCGGCGGGGACGCGCTTCCCGGAACAGCGCGCGGAGGGCATCGCGGCGAGAAGCGGGGCTCCCGCCGGCTGGACGGTGCTGGGACGCCGGGGCGCGGGCCGGAGATGGCCACGGCGACGGCGGGCGCCGCGTGACCGGCGTGGGGGGCCGCTCGGGACAGCATGTACGGCAAGACGGGCAAGGGCTCCGTGCCGTCCGACGGCCAGGCGCGCGAGAAGTGAGTGCGCGCGGCGGAGGGGGGCCCGGGACACTCGCGGGGTCTGGGGTCACGCGAGACCAAAAAGGCGCGAGATTTAAGGGGTCACGAGACACCCCAGTGGCAAGAGATTGGAGGCGGTGCGTGAAGCCCATAGAGAGTGCCGGGGTCCACGCGAGGATCGGAGGCGCAAGACCCCAGGCACTGGCAGGGTCACGCGAGACAGGGGCAGGGAGAGACCCGAGGGGCGCGGCGCTGCAGTGGGTTCGTGGGGTCACTCGAGGCCTGCAAAACCCGTGGGGTGAAAGACTCGAAGGGCTCGCGAGGTCACGCGTGACAGCAGAGGCGCGAGATTCGAGGAGGCGCAGAGGTCACGCAAGACCCGAAGGGCGAGCGCGTGATTCACGCGGGACCAGAGGAGACCCCTCATTTGAAGGGACCCTGGGGTCACGCGAGACCAGATATCCGCGAGAATTAAGAAGGACTGGAGGGGTTTGTTGTGGCGCAAGATTTGAGAGTAGTTGGGAGATCTTCGTGGGCTTTCATTCATGAGGTTCTGGTGCCGGGGACATGGGCAGCCCAGGCCCCTGTCCCGTGTGTGGCGCCCCAACCACTTACGCAGGACACCTGGTGCAGCTGTGCACTTGAAACGCTGGTGGCCCAGCCGTCCACTCCCAGGCCACAGTGTGCAGTGGATGATGGCTGGTCCCACACGTGGGACTGGTTTAGGGATCCCCAGGATGCACCATGAAGAACCCCTTCTGGTGTCCCTTGTTCCTCGTGTGAAGTTAGCCTTACTCCAGGCACCTGATGACCAATGCTGACATCGCCTGGTGGGAAGCAGGGGTGTCCACCAAAGTCACCCACCCCAGGCGTGTCTCCACATTGGGGTGGTCATCTTCAGTAAAGCTGTCTAGGCTGGTCATGGGGGCATGCTGGCCCAATCTGGTTGTAGTAAGGGAGGGGCCTAGTCACCCCCCCAAGCCCTCGGGATCATTGTGAAGTCGCTGGTGAAGGTCTCAGGAGGTAGAGTGGAGGGTAGGGGGCAGGATGGCACAGCATGTGCAAATTCCGTGGAGTGGGCAAGCATGTAGAGATGGTGATCTGTGCCCACAGGGAAGCCTTGGTGCAAAAGTACATTTGGGGGCTGGAGAGATTACTCAGTGGTTAAGGCGCTTGCCTGCAAAGCCTAATGCCCCAGGTTCCATTCCCCAGCACCCATGCAAAGCCAGATGCACAAAGTAGTGCATGTATTTGGAGTTTGTTTATTGCTGCAAGAGACCTTGGCAAGCCCATTTCTTTCTCTCTCTCTCTCTCTCTCTCTCTCTCTCTCTCTCTCTCTCTCTCTCTCTCTCTCTCCCCTTGCAAATAAATAAAGATAAAAAAATACATTTTGGAGCCGGGCATGGTGGCACACACCCTTAATCCCAGCACTCAGGAGGCAGAGGTAGTAGGATCACTGTGAGTTCAAGGCCAGCCTGAGACTACATAGTGAATTCCTGGTGAGCCTGGGCTAGAGCGAGACCCTACCTCAAAAAACAAAACAAAAAACATTTGAGAGAATGCTGAGACAGGAGGATCTTCGGTTTCAAGGACAGAAAAACCAAAGCCTGCACTGGGCTGAGGGCTCCTAGAAGGCTGACAGGCTGGGGGAGGGGGCAGCTCTGACAGCTGGGGCCACAGGAAGTCTGTGGTGGAAGCCTGCAGAGGGGTTGTCATCTCCTGGCTGGTGTGCTGGGGAAGTGCCCGAGGGTCTTCACCCAGACAACTGCTGGGTGCGGGGTGGGAGGTGCTGGCGGGGAAGAAAGTTTGGAAAGTACCAAATGGGTTGCTATCTTCTGTGGGAGGGCAGGGTCCCCAGGAGAGGACACGATTTCAGAAGGCCTGAAGCATGTTGGTGGCCCTACCTCATTGACGTGTGGCCCACTCACCTTTTGGGGGGTCTCAGGACCTGGGAAAGGCCACAGGTGGAGCCCCTACCCTGCTGGCCCCTCAGTGGCCCGCCACTTCCTGTCTTGGTCTGGGTTTCCTCTTCTGCAAAGTGGAGTGAGGGGTCACAGCGCTAAGACCCTTTACTCTCCAGTTTTGAGTTTTGCCCCTTTCTTGGGGACCCTACCTGTTCTTGGGAAGCTGAGTCCTGTAGTCTCCTTGTCCCCCCACTCCCCCTCCCCCCAGCCTCCTCCAGGCCTGTGTGTCTCAGCCCTAGGTCTGGGGTATGGAGACAAACCCTGGGTCCAAGTGGGCCACACACAAGAAGGAATGGAGTGACTGCCCTTGAAATCCCCCTGCTGCTCCGTGTGTTCCTGGGGGATTTGGGTCATATGTCCCAAGGGTTCGAGGGTGTGAGGAAGGAAACTCAGCTGGGCTGAGTGGTCACTGGTGATCCTGGGAGGAAAAACTGGGCTGCAGGGTCACTCTGGGGACTGCAGTAGGACCTGATGACAGGGTAGAGGGTGACACCTGCCAGGAGCAACTATTGACCTCAGCAGGCTACATCCGGGGTATTGGTAGGGTCTGCAGTGAAGGTAATTCTCCACAACTACAATGGCGGTTGTGATATTTCAGGCCACAAGGTGCTCTGTCTGTACCTGGCAGCCTAGGCCTGCTCCAGGGCCCAGCCCCTGCACCCCAGGCCTCCCCTGTCCCTCTGGACACCTGCCCTCTGCTGCTGCAGTATTGGGGTCTTTGAGAGGTTGTGTGGGCCCAGGACAGGAAGTCAATGGGTGTGGGCTCAGGAGCAGGCCTGGGATGCCCAGCCCCCTGCATGCAGAGATAAGCTGATTGGGGACACGGAGTAGAGCGGCAGGAACAGACTGAGAGGTGACATTGGAATCTGGGGAAGTACTCCAGGAAGGAAGGCAGCCTGTACAAAGGCCCTGGGGTGGTGGGAGGAATGCAGGTGCCAACTGCTGGCCCAGGCCAGCTGTGTGGTGGGGAGAGGTGGGCTGCAGTCCCCGGAGAGGTTTTCTGGGAGTGTGTGTTGTGTAGTGCTTTCAGCCTTGCTCTGTTGCCCAGGCTGATCTGGAACTCCTTAAGCCATCCCCCTGCCTCAGCCTCCCTCCTGAGCACTCCCATTGCACCAGTCAATGCTGATGAGGTGTGGGCGGGAGGTGGCCCATGCAGGCACACCCAAGCCAGAGGCTTGGAGTGGGGGAGCAGGCAGGTGGGAGGGTGGCTTTGGCAGGGAGGCCAGGCTGAAGCCCCATGGATGTAGATACTGAGGCGCAGGGAGAGGTGGGTTTCAAAGCTGGGCCAGGGCTGCTGCTGGACCATCATGGGACGGGAACAGATGCCATGGGGAAGGACCCAGTTCAGCTTGCTCTCATTTCTCATATCCATCTTTAACCCCAGGCTGGCCCCCGGCAGCTCTCCCTCAGCCCTTCACCATCTCAGGGTGGGACAGGGCTGAGGTCCCCAGATGTGCCACCCTGGTCAGTATTGTGTGACCCTCTGTGATGACATGGCCCTCTAGACGTGAGTGAGGCAGTGAGGGTGCAATGTCAGATCCTGGAGCTCACGGGGACACAGAGTTGACTCTGTGTCCTGTCTTGGGGGAACTCTCAGAATCATGAGCCCAGCCACTGTTCAGCACCTTCTGGTAGCCTGCACAGCCCACATTCTGGGCAGGCTGTCCACCCTGACCCCCAACAGGGACTTCTGGTTTTAGCCCCTGTCTGTCTTTCTCCTGTTGAGAATATGGCAAATGCCTGTTGTGCTCAGTGAGCGAGGAGGCGTGTGTGGGTGTGGGGTGGTAGACAGAGGGACGGAGGGGTGGATGGAAAAATTATGGCTGTGCAGGGAAGGGTACAGCCGAGTGGTTGGTTAGAGATGTAAGTTACCTCTATTGATTTCCCGGGAGTTGGGGCTGGTAGGAAGGACTGTGCAAAAGTGAGGGTCTGTGAGGCACAGGGTGTGAGGGTGGGCCCGGAGGATCAGCCCGGCTGGAGCACTGGCCCTTCTGAGTCAAAGGTTGGTTATTTTCGGATCATCAACCAGGAAGAACGAGGTGTGGACAGCTGAGGGGAGGCCCCTGGAGACCCACAGGCCTGCTGTCCTGGGCCTTCAGAGTGTCCCTCAGAAGCCCCCGTGGGGCCAGGTGGAGCAGTGGGGCACTTGTAGGGCAGAGATCTGTGAGGAGAGGAGCTCCCCAGCCCCTGCTGTAGGACATGCCACAGTAGTTGGGTGGCCTGGTCTGCTCTCACTAGAGGGCACTGCCTGGAACTCCTGGCTGGGAGGAGGGAAGGGGAGTCCAGACCAGGGGTCCCTAAATGCTGTAGGCTCTTTTAGGATCTGGTGTTAGGGCTGATGGCCCTGCCTCCTTCAGCCAGTCCCCTGTCCCCATCCTCTCCAGGGCACAGCAGCTGCGGCTGGGGCTCAAGGAAGGGAAAGAGGCCCTTGGGAGGGGTGAGGTGTTGATGGATGTGAGCAGCAGGCGGAGGAAGCTGTCTTTTGTGAGGAAGGGAGTCAGCAGATGAGGCAGGATGGCCATCCTGAGCCCACCTGTCCTCACCCCGTAGGCTGGCACTGTATGTCTATGAATACCTGCTGCACATGGGCGCCCAGAAGTCAGCGCAGACCTTCCTGTCGGAGGTGAGCCGCCCTGGTAGGCCTTGCCACCCCTCACCCGCCTCTGCATACTACGTTCTTTGGGCAGGTGGGCCCCTAGGCATCGGTCGCACTGTCATGCCGTCTGTGGGTCCCATGGGTCCCTCCCTGCCCGGTGGGCCCTCACCTGCCCCCTCTGCCCACAGATCCGATGGGAGAAGAACATCACACTGGGCGAGCCCCCGGGCTTCCTGCATTCCTGGTGGTGGTGCGTGCGGGGCTGTGGGGAGCGAGGCGGGAGGGACGAGCGTGTGGCGTGGGGTCACCGTGTCCCCTCTCCCCCACAGTGTGTTCTGGGACTTGTACTGTGCGGCTCCGGACCGCAGGGAGGCCTGCGAGCACTCGAGCGAGGCCAAGGTCTTCCAGGACTACGTGAGTCTCCGGAGCCGGGACACTTGTGTGGTTCCCCCCACCCCCGGGCCGCACCATGCACCGCCCGGCTGCGTGGAGCTGCAGTCTGGATAAGACTCGTGGGTTTGCCGCGGCGTCGGTTACCATGGCTCCGGGGGCGTGGCTAGGCTGTGCCCCGCCCCTCCCTCCGCAGCCGGCCTTGGCGTCTCCAGGAAACGAGCGCGCCCAGCCCATTGCCATGACAACGAGGGCGGGCCCGGGCTCTGGGAGGATGATCGACGTGGGGGTGTGGTTGCGGGGTTAACCTGTCAAAGCCCAGGTTGTGGCGCAGTTTGCGCTGGCTTCCGCGCCAGGGCTCCGAACCGCCTGGAACTGGGGGTGTGACCCAGGGCCTTGAGAGAGCTTGCATGGAGGGCTCCGCGGGAGGTCAGAGTTGGAGCCGATCTATGAGAAGCGGTGGAAAGGGAGGTGCCTGCGGGGCAGTCACCCCTCACCCCGGCTCCGAGCTACAGAGGGGCCAAGCGTGCCCGCAGAGTCCCAGGGGCTCGCTGCCCTCAGGGGGCCTGGCCGGAGTTGCAGGATGGGACGGCAGGTCCCCTTCCCTCCCCCGGTCTGCCTTGAGGGCGGTCAGAGGTCTGGGACTTGGAACGGAGCCCAAGTGACCTGTCATCCGAAACCGCACCCTTAGCTGACACAGGCATCCCTCTCTGGCTCCCTTCCTGGAGGGGATGTACTGTCACCAAGAGGGCTCGGGGCACCTGAGGGTGGCCACCTTGTCGGGAAGAGCCTGGGTTGCTGGCAGCCCTGGGTGGCTCAGGCTGTTGAACCCCAACTTGACCACGCGAGGGCCGGTCATAGATGAGGCCCCCGGGCAGTAAGCGCCCTGGTTCTTAACCGTGTTCCCTACCCCTGCAGAGCGCCACGGCGGCCCCCAGCCCTGTGATGGGAACCATGGCCCCAAGTGACCCAATGGCTGCAGGCCCCATGGCGCCAGGCTTCTTTCAGGTACCGTAACTGGGGCCTCTGGTAGCCCAGCCAAAGATGGGGAGAGGGTCTGTGGGGACAGAGGGCGTGCGCATGCCTGCCTCGTTCCAGCCAGCGTTGGAGGTGCCCTAGTTCAGGGACAGGACACGTAGGCTGGTGATCATTGGTCCCAAACCTGCCAGGCTCAGCAGGACCCCGCTTAGACGGCCTTCCCTCTGGCCCTCTTGGTTACTCCTAGCGCCCCCAGAACCCAACACCCCATTGGATAGGACCTCAAAGCCAGGTAGGGAGCTGGGGCTAGCCAGGTGAAAGACCAGGCTGATTGTACCTTTCTGCAGCCCTTCATGTCACCGCGGTTCCCGGGGGGCCATAGGCCCCCCATGAGGATGTTAAGCCAGGTGAGAGGGGGGCACAGGGTAGAGGGAGGCTGAGTGGGACAGGGTGGAGTGGGACCCCCACTCAGTGTTGCACCCCTCCGCAGCCCACCGTGGGCCTTTCTGGCTCCCAGCCCCTCCTCCCGAGCACCATGGAGGCGTCTCCACGCGCTCAGGGTAAGTAGGGACCCCACTCGCCACCCCTGCTGACTGACTCCTGGGAGTGGGGCCGAGGTCCGAACCTCTTCTTTCTGCTCCATGATCAGGGCACCCGAGCCTGGGTGGTCCAATGCAGAGGGTGACGCCACCGCGGGGCATGGCCAACGCTGCACCCCAGGTAAGGGGCGGCCTGGCCCACTGAGGGGATTGAGAAACAGTGGCCAGCCTCCGCCCATGGTCCCTTTCCCTCCCCAGGGCTACGGAGGTGGCATGCGACCCACACCCAATACCCTCGCCAGCCCGGGCCTACTGGCGATGAACATGTAAGGCCCAAGGGTCCCCTAGGCAGAGTCACCCAGGTTCCTGGCCCCCTCTGCAGGGGAGGGCCTTGAATCCCGAGAAAACTTGGATTCCAGTCACTGCTGGGTGGGAAAATGAGGCGAAAAATGTCATTTAGCCCCAGGGGGTGACGGGTTGGGCTTTGGGCCCACGGTGCCACCGCGGGTGAACACCCAGTAAGACTGGCCAGCTGCAGCGACACCGTCTCTTTCAGGGGCCAGGGCATGCGGGGACCGTGGAACAGCCCCAGCGGCAGCTCGGTGAGTGGTGGGGGGCGGACGGAGCCGGGGAAGGAGTGGGGGCAGGCCCTGCGGCCCGCACTCACCTCGGTCCCCATTCCCAGGTCCCCTACTCCTCCTCATCTCCTGGCAGCTACACGGTCAGTGGTGAAGGGGGCTTTGGGGGTGGGGCAGCCCTCACCGCCCATCTGCCTCTCACCTCATCTTCCTTGTTGCAGGGACCCCCAGGAGGTGGCGCCCCCGGGACGCCCATCATGGCCAGCCCTGGGGGTGAGTTTTCGGGGTAACGTGGGGTGGGGGAGAGCCCCACTCCACACGCCCACACGGCCTCTATGGTACCCGCAGACTCCAGCTCCAGCGAAAACATGTTCTCCATCATGAACCCCGTGGGGCCGGGTGCTGGCCGTGCTAACGTGAGTGGAGGGCTGGGGGACCCCGCGGGGGAAGACCGGCTCGAGCCCCACGTCACACTGTGCCCGCAGTTCCCACTCGGCGTGGGTCCTGAAGGCCCTATGGCTGCCCTGAGCGCGATGGAGCCGCAAGTGAACGGATCTTTGGGTAAGTGGCGCCCCGGCCCCGCGGTCCCTTGTCCCTCCCGGGGCCTCGCTGAGCCGCTCGTCTCCCCTCCCCGCAGGGCAGGCCGACCAGGACCTGCTGTCGAAGGTGAGGCCCGGCCTCCGGTGGGGGCAGATGGCGGGAGGGCGGGCGGGGATGGGGACGGTGCTGACGGCGACCACCCGCAGGGATCCCCTGACGCGGCCGGCCTGAGCAACGCCCCGGGCACCCCGCGGGACGACGGCGAGATGGCGGCCGCCGGGACCTTCTTACACCCGTTCCCGAGCGAAAGCGTAAGCCACGGCGCCGCCTCGCCCCCCGCGGCGGGCCGGAGGGGCCTGGCGGGCAGAGCGCGGCGGGGCGGCCGGGGGGCCCGAGCGAGACCGTGACCGGAGCTGAGCCGCCGGCTGCCCTCTCTCCGCAGCACTCCCCCGGCGTGGCCACGAGCGTGTGAGGCGGTGGCGGCCGCCTCGGCTCCGCTCCGGCCCCGACGGCGAGGACCCGAGACTCTGGCGGACCCGCGGCGGTCACGGGCGCCGCCAATAAACACCGCTCGGTGCGGGCTCGTGGCGGAGGCTCTGACTCCCTCACTCGGCGGAAGAAGCCGCAGGGCTGGGCTGGGCTGGGACGGGCTTTATTGTCTGGGGGACCCGGGCGACAGCGGGGATGGGGACGGGCCTACGCGCTGGGCACCTCGGGCGCCTGTGCGCTCCCCAAGGCGTCGCCGGTGCACCTGTTGGCCGCGGCCGCCGCAGGCTCCTTCTTGCACGATAGGGGGTCGGCGGCCGCGGCTCGTCGGACGTCCGTGATCGGGCGCTCCATCTTGTGCTCCAGCAGCATGTGGTTCTGCGGCGGGAGCCCCACGCAGGCCCTGCGGGTGACCGGGGACTCAGCGGGCCGCCGCCGCCCGGCCCTGGAGGGCCGCCCGCCCGCCCGCGCACCTGAGCACGTTCTCGATGCAGCTTCGCTGGCGGAAGAGCGCGTTCACCACCGGGCTCCCGGGCGGCACGAGCGGAGCTTTGAAGAGGAAGCTGAGCAGCGACAGCACGGGGTGGAAGCCCTGTGGCTCGGGGTCGGTGTCCGTGCAGAAGTTGATGCGCTGGCAAAGCTCCGTGAGCAGCACCAGGTCCAGCATAATGGGCGCGGCCAGCAGCGAGTCCTGCGGGCGGGCGGGAGTCGGGGCGTGGCCTGCTGTGGTCCCGCCCACTAGACATACCCGCAGAGCCCCGCCCACCGCGCGCAGCCCCGCCTGCGGACCTCGCAGGTGTTGTGCAGCACCAGCGTGTTGGTCCCGCCCAGCATCAGCTCCGACGTGTACTCGTCCAGCGCGCGCTTGCTGTCCCCCACGTATGGCACGTACTTGATGACAACCTAGAGGGGAGTCCCAGGTCGCACGCCCAGTCCCGCCCGGCCAAGCCCCACGCCCCACGTTGCCTCACGCACGCAGTGGTCAGGCTCCTCTCCAGGTGCATAGAGCACACGGTTGCTCTGCACCATGTCGTCCACCACGCTGCTCTTGGACACCTCCTTGGAGCGGAACTGCTGCGGCGCGGACAGGTTCTGCCCGTCGTTGTTGCCCAGGTGGTTGTAACTCACGATCGACATGGTCTGTGGGCAGAGACATCGTGGCGATCCACGGGCCGGGCCAAGGGTACTGGCCCCCTCCCGGCTCCTTGCCACTGCCCCCACTACCTTGAGGCCAGAGCCAATAAGGAAATCCACGAGCACAGACTTCACCTTCGTCTGGCCCGACTTGAAGTCGTCCCCGCCCACGAACACGTGGCGCTGTGCAGCTAGTTCAAGCGCACCGGGCACCAGCGTGTTCTGCGGGGACCCATTGAGGAAGGCACAGCCCTCCAGGATGCTAGCCACGGCGAAGAGTGTGGAAGGCGACACCTCCCGGCCCAGCTGCGGAAGAGGAGGGGGAGCGTCACCGAGGGACGAAGGCTTGGGAAGCGGCCGGTCCTAGTTCCTACTTGTCCCGTGTGCTCACCTGGATGGTGCGCAGCAGGTTTTCGGCAGTGTCGTTGAGACCCGGGACCACATCGCAGAAACGCTCCGTGTTGGCCGTCCACAGCACAATGATCTTGTCCAGCCCTGCACTGGACCGGAAGTCGCGGATGTCCTTGCGGATCTGCTCCAGCTGGGAGAGGATGGGAAATTGTCCAAGCCCCCAGCTTGTAGAGTCCGGACCATTCAGTTCTCCCACGTGCCAAGGGGAAGCCTGGACTTAGGGATGGGAGCACGAAGCAAAGGGGAGGGAGCAGGTGGCCGGTCTCCCTGGCAGGGAACCAGGGACACGGGCCGCGGCCGCACCTGCTGCGCACGCGTGCCCGGGATGAGGTTGTCCGCGCGCGCCGTCTGGTTGGCGGCGATGAATTCCGGGATGTAGACGGAGGGCCGCGGGCGCAGGCTCTCCATGTGCGGCCACAGCTGCTCCTGCAGGCCGCAATCCAGGACCTGCGCGCGTCGCATCGCCTCGGCCAGGTTCAGCGACGAGATGTCCCAGCCTGGGGCGGGGTGGAAAGGGAGGGGACCCTCACCCCGAGCCCAATGAGAACGGCCGGCCCCGAGCGCAGCATCTCACTAGGGTCCCGCCCCTCGTTCCAAGGCTCTGCCCACCATCAAACACCAGGTCGTTGGGTGCCACCATGGGCAGCAGCGCGCTGAAGGGCACGAACACCTCCTGGCCATCCGCATCCAAACCTATGTTCACGGTGCCCGCCTGGGTCAGCGAGCCGTAATAGTTGGCTTCCTGCAGGGCGGCAGGGCGGCGCGGTGAGCGGGGGGCGGGGTCCGCGCTGACCCGCAGCTTTCAGTTCCGGGCTCCAAGCCAAAGCGGAAACGGCTGCGCAGAGCGCCCCAGCCCTCCGCCCCCCGCAGGAGGCCGGCATGCCCCGCCCCCACGAGCCCCCGGGCCCCGCCCCGCCCCTGCAGCCGGGCTCTCGCCCCCCACCTTGCGGCCGGTGCGCGTGGGCCAGGTCAGGCGCAGTCGGTTGGCCAGCACGGCCGCGGTGAGCGTGGAGCCGTTGTTCCCACCCCAGCCGACGAGCATGACCCCGAGTCGGGGCACCTGCCGGGCGGTCCGGAAGGTGAAGCGCGTGGACGTGGGCTGCACCTGGGGGACGTCCAGCCGAGTGAGCCCCGGGTCGTGTCCCGGGAGACTTGGGGGGTCTCGTCCCGCCCGTCCGATCCCCGCGTCCGCGCCCACCCTGAGCACGCTGCCCTCGCGGCTGACGCGCGTCGTCCGGTACTCATACTGTGCCTCGATGGCCTCGGGGCTGTACACCACGGCCGGGCTGTCGATCACGATCTGGGGAGCGGGCTCCATCGCGATGAGCTGAGAGAGGGACACGGGATCAGTGAGGGGCCGAGGCTACCACGCCCGGCCTCCCCGGGTCCCCAGGGAGCGCACTCACCCGTGCGGAGCCGGCTCGGACGGCAAGCGCTGGACAGCACGGGCTAGGGGGCGCGCGGGCCGGGGAGAAAAGAAGCGAGGCCACGCCCTCGGGACGCCTAGGTCACGCCTCCTCCCGCTCCGGGAGGCGGGGTGCGAGGCTAGCCGGGTTCGAGGCGCAACCTCCCCAGACGTGGCGGCCGGAAGCTACCCGCGGACTCGGGCCGAGCGCCGCGCGCATTGGTCCACTCGGCACAAGCGTTACAGACGGGGATGACCAATAAGCGGCATTTCGGCAGCCAGGGGTGGAGCCCGCCGGAGACCTGCGCCTGGGCTCCGCGGGAGTCCTCGAGTCTGAGATGGGCTAGGGAAATGGATGAGCCAGGCTCGGGACCTCCAGTATCCACCCATCCCAGATGCCTCGTGGGCTTCCAGGCCAGAGTCTCTGTCCCGGTGTGTGTGTGTGGGGGGCTCCCTCCCATGCACGGTTCGCTCACATAAGCAAGCGGGCTTGACCTGGAGGGGGTAGGTCAGTTTGCTGGAACCGGGCGGGGTGGAGGAGGCCAGCGCAACCCCCCCCCCCCTTTCAACCCAGCGATAAAGAGCCTGGGAATCCAGCGGGCAGGCGGGGGAGGCTCCCCCTGCAACTTTCCTAAACAAGTTACCTCCTCCAGAGGAAAGTTTCCACCGCTGGAACTCATCCAAAAAGGTGCATAGTGGGGGGGGGTGAAGGGGAAAGACAGGCCAATCTTTGGAGCTCTTGGATTTGGGATTCAGAGCTCACCCTAAAGTTTGGAGGACTAGGAAGAGGACTGGCATCTCCAACTTAAGGGAAATCCACATTAAGCCTTGCATAGCAGGATTCCCAGAGGAATCCCCCCCCCCCGAAGGGTTTGGGGGGTATCAAGAGGAGTTGCAAAACCGGGCGTGGTGGCGCACCCCTTTAATCCCAGCACTCGGGAGGCAGAGGTAGGAGATCACCATGATGAGTTCAAGGCCACCCTGAGACCACACAGTGAATTCCAGGTTAGCCTGGGCTAGAGTGAGACCCTACCTCGGAAAACCAAAAACAAAAAAACAAACGGGGGGGGGGGGGAGTTGCAAAAGTCCACTGCACCTCAAGCAGTCTTGAGCCTGCCTGTGGGACCTCTTGAGCCTGCCTGTGGGACCTAGAGGGAGGCAGAGTGTGCTATCAAAACAGCTGGTCTTTTCCCTGTCTCCCTGGAGACTAACCTCAGTTGCGATGGCCAGTGATCTAACCAATCACACTTGGGCAGCGACACGGCTGGGGCTTAGACCACCACACCCAGGCCATAATGGCGTGTGGCATATTAAAAATTCCAAGGCTTCGCACAGAGCATGGTTACACATGCCTGTCATCCCAGCACTTGGGAGTCTGAGGCAGGAGGATTGCAGCAAGTTCAAGGCCAGCCTGGGTTACACAAGACCCAGGAAGCGGGAGGCCCCCTTGTCTTCCCTGAAGCCAGTAATGGAAACAGGTTAGACAAAGGTATAGGAGTTGTCTCAGTGATCACAACTCCAGTTCTGGACCTACATCTACATCTCTTCTGAATGGCTCTGGGGTCAAGGGCAACTTGGGTTCAATAAATTGGTAATGCATTTCCCCAGCCTTTTCTTTTGTATGATTAGAGCCTGGTGCACCCTGGGGAGGTGCTCAGCCACTGTCAGTGGGGGACACCACGGGGGGGGGGATCTTTATTGACCCTTCCAGGACTTGTCAACTCCCTTGGTGTGCTGTGAGGAGTCCAGGAACACAGGACCCCCACCCAACCCTGTACACATGAATCTTTCGGTGCCAAGGTGGGGGCTGGGCCCCCAATTTCAAGCTCGGAATTTGCTTAGGAACTGGACCACACCACTGGAATGCTCAGCAGGCATGAGGGTCATAGGGACACGTGGGAAGAGCCAAGCCCCCAACCCCCACTGCCCCAGAGCAGCTGAGAGGCACAGGAAGGCAACCCCCTCCCTTGGAGGTTGGCCCGTCCAAGGAGAGGGGACTTCAAGGCAAAGCCTGGGCATGTGGCCTCGGGTCACCAGGATAGAGTCCTTTTAGGCACATGCGAGACTGGCCTGGGCAGCTCTCACTTAGAAGGGTAGTCAGGATGAGGACTGGGAGAGGACTAGGGGAGCAAGGACTGTTGGGACAAATGGTACCTTTTGGAACAGCAAGGCCTGGCCTCCCCACAGCAAGGAGTACTGCACCCCATGGGGCCAGCCCTGCTCTCCGCCCACCTCTCCATTACCAGCTGTCTCAGAACTCTGGCCAAGGTCACTGCCTGCTGACCTCAGCCCTTCCCTCACCCTGCTATCCAAGTGTTCTTTCCTTAGAAAAACAAACACTGGGCCTCGTCCTCCTCCAGGCAGGCCCAGCACCCCCACCCTGCAGAGAACAGGGAGGAAGGCCATCCACACTGCCTGTACCCCAGTCACTATAGGTGCCGCAGTGTGCTAACTTGAGAGGACATTAACAAAAGATGCTTCCATTTTCAGTTGCTGCTTAAAAAACAATTTTTTAAAGAGAAAATGGACAAACTAGGGCCTCTTGCTGCTTGCAAAGGAACTCCAGATGCAAACTTCATTTTGTGCATTTGGATTTACATAGGTACTGGGGAATTGAACCCAGGCTGTGAGAGAGCCTTTAACTGCTGAGATATCTCTTGTGGTTTTTTTTTTTTTGAGACACGGTCTCACTCTACTCAACTGGCTGATCCTCCTGCCTCAGCCTCCTTAGCTTGTCTGTCCCTGTGCCACAGGAGGCCCTGCTGGACACAGCTGCCTTGGTCAAGGACACAGCACTGCAGTGCTCACTCCTGTCTTCTCCACCCACGGCTCTGCCATGAGGCCTGCCTGAACCTCAGGACCCTGCTATCAGGAGGACTGAGCAGAAGTTTGGTCAGCTGTGCCCACTTCACCCCAACAGTGGTTCCAGGCCAGAGTCCAGCCTGCTAGACAAGACCAGGAACCCCCCACCACCCTACTGTGACACACACACATGCCGGCCAAGGGTGGTGGGGTTCAGCTTGGTGAAATTTATTGTAGGTTGGAAGTCGGCATTCACCTGCTTTGTGTATAAAAGGCTGCTGGAGAGATTAGGAGGGTATCGGTGAGGATGGGACGCCTGTCGACTGTAACATTTTGGCAAAAGTGAAAAAATTCTTGTAAACACCGACTCCATGGCTCAAAATACTTTTTTTTCCACAGTACAACATTGAAAGGGGGGAACCCAGTATCAATAAGTTAGAGCATATTTAATCCATCAATGCTTGTCCATCCGCCCAAAGCAGAGCATTTCCTTAATTTCATAAATCCTCAGGAGGACAAAGGACAATGAAAGGACTGATTCCCAGGGAGGGACGGATCCCCCGCTGGGCCCACCCCAAGAACACATGGTACAGCTGTCTACAAGCCGCTGAGACCCCGGGCCAGGCCTGCCTTCAGTGCCCCAATAAGAAACAGGAGCTACTGAAACACGGAGGTCCCAAGAGGAAGGCCGCTGACTGGACCAGGTGTTTCCCAGCCAACAGAAGACACCCCACAGTTTAGAAAAATAGACACATCTGTGTTTCGAGTTTCCGCCCTCCCTAGCCCACTGCTGTGGGCGGCAGCAGCCCTTGTGACCCTGGTCACCCACCGCCTTCCCAGCGTGGCTTCACTTGGCCCTGAAGACACACATTCAGACCACAGGCGCACTGCACGCGTGCACATGCACATCCACACATGCTCTCTCTCTCTCTCTCTCTCTCTCTCTCTCTCTCTCTCATGCCTCCCAGTGGTTTGGGGGACATTAGGAGACTAGGCACAGCAACAAAGCAGCAAATTGGGGGGTCCGCAGAACCTGCGTCCCAGAGGGCAGACAGGGTACCATCATTGGGACGCCCCAGCCCTCCCTGAGTGTGTGACCCGGGCAGGGGCACCCTGACAACCCCAGGACTCACAAGCGGACAGGGACAGGGCAAGAAGCAGCATGGAGACCATGCAGCCTCTGTGAAATGAGCAGGTGTGGAGGGGAGACGCAGCACTGCTGAGGGCGGCAACCTCGGGGCCTCTCCCGGACAGGAGGCACAGGATAGAAAAGATGTACAAAAATAGACGAGTCTCTGTGCGGCAGCTGAAAGGGGCTGACTTCGTATAAAAACTAGAAAAGGCAGGCGGTGCCCAAGTCCGGGCGAGAGGGCAGTCAAGGTCTGGGCTGCAGACGTCCAGCTGTCCTGGAGCCCGTGGCTGTGGCCGTGGCAGCTAGGGCCAGGCTTGCAGCTGCTGCTGGTCGTATTCCGCGATGAGTCTTTTGATGTGTGCCAGCTTGCGGTGCAGGTACTCGCAGCGCCGTTTCTCCCGGCTGTAGTTAGTGTTGGTCTGTGAGAGAGCATGGGGGCCATGGACAGTCACATAAGCCTAGACACCATGCTGCCACCATGCGACCAGGCTCCCTGACCCAGGCTCCCTGCACCCGGACACTTACCTTTTTTATCTTCCGATATTCCTGTAGGATCTGTCCACGGGTTGTCTGGAGGGAAAAAGAAAACCAGAGGTGCATTGTGGGAAGACCAAGATGCAGGGTGTATAGGCACGTGGGGGCAGCAGGAAGGCAAAGCCCCAGGAGACCCCGGACCTCACACCTTGAACACGCCCACCTTCCCTCCAGTCCTCTGAGACAGAAGGACATGACTAGGACACAGATCACAACTGTCTCCCAGAGCCCTGCGGGCTCCCCAGCTCTGCAAAGTGGGTGGGTGGACAAGCAGGTGAGATGATGGAACCTTTTTATCCTTTTTATCACCCACCTCCTCTGTGGGACCCCACAGACACTCCAACCTACAATAGCCCTGCTACAACAAATGTCACGGTGTCACCTGTCTTCCTTCCTCTCCTTTTTTATGGAGCAGGGGATGGAATCCAAGATCCCACACTAGGAGGCAAGCTTCCCAAGTTACATCTATACTAGTTTTTCTTTTCATGAGTGTCTGGTCACACAGGGTGGTCCCAAATGTCTGGCTTGATGGCTGTGTGTGCTCACTCATGGCATACTCATGAGTACTCTGGCACAGGCGCCACTGAGACCCTGGGAACCATGTACCACACAGCCCACTACCCTCCAGAGGGAACAGGTGGCCTATGTCCCACTGCAGAGGTGGGTGGCCTGAACCTCTGCCCAGCCAAAAATGGACTCTGGGTGGCCACGGCGGGGCCAGGAGCAGGCCTACCTCATACTCATCGGAGCCCTGGGAGAGCTGGCGGAGCTGGGCGTCAAGCTGTGTGAAGCGCCGTGTGATCTGCTCGATGCGGGCGTGCAGGTTGCGGTACTCGCTGTACTCAGCATTGAAGTCGTTCTTATAGCTCTGGCGCTGTTCAGAGGAGGAGATGGCCGCATATTTCCTGAGGGGACAAGAGAAGGGCTCTTGGGGTTCAGGCCACCTGAGCTGAGTGGTCTGGGGTGATGGGCAGGCCACCATGGTACTCACAGCAGGTAGTCTGGTGTCTCTGACGTGGACGTGGGTACGCTGGCACAGGCGCCATTGAGACCTGCAAGGTCAACAAGCCTCAGTCCTAGCCGTGTCTATTGGCCACCAACAGTGACTACACACTCCAGTTGACTGTTTCATGAGCTAAGGTTGCATGGTCACAGTGGGGACTTAAGTGTCCCAACCACAGCCATGCAGACCAGAGGCATGCATCCCCAAGGGACTCAAAAGACAGTTTCCGACGTGAGGTGATGTCAGCCAACCTGTCCAGTATGTGACGGTCCTGGGCATCTGCATAGGAGGCTTGTGAAACGTCATGAAGGAGACACACAGACCCTGGACCTGTGTCCTCGCCACACTGGCAAGACAAAGAGGCTCCTGGAGCCAGCCCCTCATTGAACACACACAGCCAGGCTTCCTGTCTCACTGTGACCACTCACCACCAGTCCTCTCCACTGCCACCTGCTTCCCAGCAATGCCTCCAGCAGAGGATCCTTTTCAGTTAAGTCATTTATTTGGCTTTTTTTTTTTTGTTTGTTTTTTGAGGTAGGGTCTCGCTCTAGCCCAGGCTGACCTAGAATTCACTATGTAGTCTCAGGCGGGCCTCAAACTCATGGTGATCCTCCTACCTCTGCCTCCCGAGTGCTGGGATTAAAGGCGTGTGCCACCACACCCAGCTTTATTTGGCTTTTTAAAAATATTGAACAAATATTTTTTCTTTACTTGTGTGTGTATGAGCATTCCAGGCTCTCTTGTCCCTGCAAACAAATGCCCATCTGGGTTTTTGTGGATGGCTGAGGAATTAAACCTGGGCCAGCAGACTTTGCAAGCAAGCACCTTTAACCACTGAGTCATTTCCTCACCCCCTTATTTGGCTTTTTGAGAGAGTCTCACTTACACAATCCTCCTGCCTCAGCCTCTGAATGATGAGATTACAGTGTACACACATGTCCTCCAGCAGGTCAGGCATGTGCCCATGATCTTTAAGGGACTCACACTTTATTCCCACCAAAGGCCACAGCACCCTCCTGGCTCACAAACAAGAAGTATCCCTGACTCTGTGTACCTACCATTGGGTTGGACTCTCCCAGAACACCTGGAAATGTCAAAGTGGGCTCCCAGCACCAGACCACACAGATGGGCAGGTACAGGGGGCACGGTCATGAGAAGAGGTGTCTACCACATGAGGGGACCACCCTCCATTACAGATGGGATGAGAGGCATGAGGCTGTGGGCGGCTCAGCAGCAGTGAGGCCCTGGGTTCTATCCCTAGCAACAGATACACACACAGAGCAGGGTGATGGTGGCATGCGTTGTTACACAGACGGGAAAGAGCTTCACTTGCTTCCTCTCATGTTGAGACCTCTGTGGGAGTCCCCACGAATGGGGTGTCAGCCCGAGGCCGGAGAGCTGGATGGAAGGGAATGGGGCATCAGCAGCCCAAGGCTGGGGAGCTGGATGGAAGGGAATGGGGCATCAGCAGCCCAAGGCTGGGGAGCTGGGTGGAAGGGAATGGGGTATCAGCCCGAGGCCGAAGAGCTGGATAGAAGGGAATGGGGTGTCAGCCCAAGGCCGGATAGAAGGGAGAAAACAGAGCTGGGTACACCCTGCCTTTGCTAACTGCCCAGCCATGGGCTCACTCACAGCCTCCTCGGCCACACAGTGCCATGGACATGGTGTCCACCCAAGAGCACAGGTTCATGCAATCATGGACTGAGCCCTCCAACATTGCATGTCAGGATAAACCTTCCCTCCTATGTGAAGCAGACATGCTAGGTATCATGGCCAGAGATTCAGGTGAGACACATGCTCTGCCTGGGGTGGGGCTGTGGCTGCTTGGCAGACTTGAGTGGTTTTTTTTGTTTTGTTTTTTTTCCCCATGGTATTGTCTCACTCTACCTCAGGCCGACCTGGAATTCACTATGTAGTCTCAGGCTGCCTCGAACTCAAGGCAATCCTCCTACCTCTGCCTCCTGAGTGCTGGAAATAAAGGTGTGCACCATGGCACCCAGTTAGTCTGAGTGTCTTCTTGTCTCTCTGAACTGTCCCCTCCCAAAGGAGCCCACCCAGCAGGCAGCTGGTTACTGAAGCCCCTTCTGCAGACAGTACCAACTGTGTGCACGAGGCCAATCCCTTCCACAGGACCTCATAATGGCCACACAGCCCCCAATATTCTTTTTTTTAATATTTTATTTATTCATTTTCTTTTTAAAAATATTTTATCCATTCATTTTCAAGCAGAGAGAGATTGAGAAAGAGAGAGAGAGAGAGAGAGAGAGAGAGAGAGAGAGAGAGAGAGAGAGAGAGAGCACACACCAGGGCCACCACCTTGTGGGTCTGGCTTATGTGGGTCCTGGGGAATTGAACCCAGGGCCTTAGGCACTGGAGGCAAGTGCCCCAACCTCTGAGCTATCTCTCCAGCCCCAGCCAATATTCTTGTAGCCCAGCCCGTCTCCTCTGAGCCACCTTTAAGAGGCCACAGCATGGCATCCCCAATGGCTGAAGATGAAGGCTGAGATCCACAAGGGGCCTTTGATGGCCTGGGTACCCCCACACTCAGTCTCTCTCTGCTTACAAAGCCTGATGGCCTGGGTACCTAGCAACACTCATTCATTCTCTCTCTCTCTCTCTCTCTCTCTCTCTCTCTCTCTCTCTCTCTCTTTCTCTCTCTCTGCTTGCAAATAAAAAAAGTGGCACAAGCGTTAAGCCAGATGTAAACAAGTGGCACGAACATCTGGCTTTTGTATGCAGAAGCAATGGGCCCTGGCACATCCATACACATACACATAAATATATAAATAATAAAAAAAGAAAGTGGCTGCATTGTCAGAAGCTGTCCTAATATAGGGTGACTGTCCTATTCAGTCTATGTAGCCAAGAAGGGCCTTGAATTGATCCTCTTGCCCCTACCTCCCTGGTGCGGGGATGACAAACCCATGTGCCACCATGTTCACAAAGTGCTAGGAATGATCCCATGGCTTCACACACCCTAGGAAGCTCTCCACCCACAGAGCCACAGCCATAGCCCATTTGTTTCTGCAGTGCAGAGGAGAGGACACGGAGCCCTACATATAGAGGCCAGTTCCGTGTGTGCCACTGAGCTGCTTGCAGATCCTCTTTGCCTCTCCTGATGGGCTAGGGACAGGGTCTGCCAGATGGCAGAGCACAGCAGGTGCGCAGAGGCCACCTCTTAAGCTCAGTATAGCCTATAGCCCAGTCTGGAGCTACTGCTTGTTCGTCCAGCAGGGGCAGTGGATGGCATGGCTTTCTGTGGGACAGTGGGATCCCTTGCATAAAGCCCCCACCCCAGGAATGCCCAAGCTTGGGGTCCTCCTGGGGAATGAGCCAAAAGCAGTGGCAGGAGGGAGACAGGCCCGTTGGACTAGAAGGAGGAAACAGCTGTTCCCACCCCATAGCATGGCTATTTTACACTACTGAACCACACAGGCGTGTACAAGGACTGTGGCCTCTGGCACTGGGCACAGGACACCCAAGGCCATCAGCTTTCCCAGGCAGTGCTGTAGGGCTCCACGCTGCACCTGCTGGCGCCATGCTCACTCTCCCATCGCAGAAGCTCATAGGCACTATGCCCACACCCTTGCTCTGCTCTCTGCCTTCTTCCCACCATCAGCAGGCTATGTGCCTGGAGGCTGCTTGTGCCCATAAGCTCCATGCACCCATCCGTGGCCAGGCCACCCTGGCTCCAGCAGACCCTAGTGCAGTGCCCAGTCAGCTTCTCCCATACACACCATCCCTTCTGGGGCACTAGTCCCAGCCCGAGGGACTCTCCAGCCCTGCATTTCAGAGGGCAGGTGGGCAACTGTTTGCCAGGACAAGCTCCCTCCACACCAGGAAGTAAGCACGGTGTGCTGGTTCTGCAGCCATGGCCTGTCCACACATCAACACCTACCTGGGGCATCTGGGGGTGGCACAGGGACAGTGGGTGCATCTGGCTGAGGATTTTGGGGCTCGTCTTCCAACTGCCTCTCCTTGTCCTTGTGCTTCTTGGACTTCTTCTTGGGCCGGCTGTGTGCAGACCCAGCAGAAGGCTCCAGCTGGGTGCAGTCCGTGAGCAGAGGCAGGTTGAGGTGTGGGGCTGGGGAGGCCTCTGTGCGCTTGCAGTCCTGGCCACTGTGGCCCAGGTCATTGCTGACATCGGCCAGGGGGTCATGGTTTCGAGGAGGCTCCAGTCGTGGGGGTAGGTGGCTAGAACTGAGGGTGTCGGTGGTGGCTGGTGGCCCCTGGGAGGGCAGCAGAGTCTCACGGCCATTGGAGGCACCCAGTTTGCCATTGAGGGTGGGCTGGGCTCTCTGTGTGAAGTGGGAGATCCGGGGTTTCTTACTAGCCAAAGGGTCGATGATGTCAGGAGGCTGCAGTCGTTTCTGCAAAGCCATGGGAGATGATGCTCAGGGCGGAGGAGTGCCTGCCTGCAGGGCCCTCTGTGGCCACACGGGGGCACCCACACACAGAGCAACCTGGAGACCAGTGCCAGCACCTTGCTACAAGCGGGGAAGAACAACAGGGATACAAGGGACCCTTCCCCAACTGGGTGGTCACAGAAGTCACATGACCCCACCAAAGCTTGATACAGGAGGCTACTGCACAGGTGGCTCAGAGTTGGAAGGTGAAGGAGCAGGGGCCCTGTGGCTCATGGTCACCCCAGATCACTGCCAGGGAACAAGGCACACACAGGCAATGGATAAGAGGTCCTGGGGGACCAGACACCCACCCAGATAGCCCGGCTACCTGAGAGGGCGAGGCGGAGCGTCCCTGCTCACGGGGTGGGCTGCAGGCAGTGGGCTCTGTGGCGAGGCTCTGTGGCTGGCACAACTTCCTGTGGAGAAGCAGCAGACTCAGAGGCGTCCGCCAGGCACACCTGCATCTGCAAAGGCATGCCACCCGGACAGAACCAGCAACCAAGGCCACCAGAGAAGGGCCTCCTGACTGGGGCATGCTGGGGTCTGGATATGGTTCAGGGGTGGAGACTTCATCCTACTACCACGGACAAGAGAAAAGGCCTGGTGTCCTTGGGGTTCATGTGGAGCAGGGCCAGGGGAGGCTGGGTGCATGCAACCCCAAGAATGAACCTTAGCCAGGCTAAGTGGTGCACGCCTGTTATGCCAGCACTTAGGAAGCCGGAGCTTGAGGCCAGTGTGGGTTACATAAGACCCTGTTTCAAGAAAACAGAATCAAACCTGGGCCCTTTGCCCAAAATTATACAGCAGGCGACAGGACCCAATGTCTCCTGAAATGAGAGAAAATCTAGGGGCAGGACCTTGCCATGTGGGCACCCAGGACACTGACACTCAAGGGGTCCTCTTGGAGTCATCCAGCCTTTCCAATTCCTAAACTTTGAGGAATCAATGACAAACAGTGCTGAGAAATCACTTAAGAACTAATTAGCCATGGCCCATCACCAGCACTGCCCCCCCCAGCTCCCCTGGGGCACTACTCCTAACCTAAACCAATGACTCCAGGGGATATGCTTAATTAATGTGACTAAATTGTGGCTGCTGGAGCCCTGGGAGCTCAGTAGCAGCCTTAGGGACCTAATGCTCTGGTCCAAGGGAAGAATACATGAGAAGCTGAGGACAGCCATCTGATGGGCTGAGACCTCTTAGTTCTGGAACCCCTTCTGGGGTTCTAGTTGGTGACTTGCCCCCCCACCACCACCTAGGAACTGGCCATCCTGTGCAGTCAGCAGGAGGCCATGGGAAGAACCTGGGCAGCAGCCTTACCTCACCAGCACCCGCTTCAGCAGTTGTTGGTCCCCCTCGGAGTAGCCAGGCCAGTCCTTCTGCACGTCTTTGTACATGCAGTCTCTCAGCGTGCACGTGCCATCTTTGGCACTCACATTGGCCACCTGCAAGACAGCCAGCTGTCAGCAGCAGTTCCGCGTGGGAAGCCAGGGAGATGGTGGCAGGGAGGTCAAGGCCTGTGTAGCCCTAGGGCCCCCGAGCTGGACTCTTGGGCAATAGAAGGGACAGGAAGGGTCATGCCCAGAGATCCAGAATCTTCTTCCAGATGTGGAAACAGGCTGACCCCACCCCTGTAGACAGCAAGTACTGTGATGGTGGCCTGGATAGATGCCAGAGCCGAGCCCTGTCCTGGTCACCAGCCAGCACTGCTTTCACCCCCAAGTCTGCTGGCTGAAATGGACTTGAAGCACGTGTTCCCACAGCCACTGTCCTGAGTGCTAAGTCCAAGACAGCTTTGTGGGTACCCTGACTGTAGCACCACAGCACAGTGGGGTGGGGGGTGGGGCGACCACCGTCTTCTATGCTGAGGCCTCAGCCTGAAAGACTCTGAGCTGCTGGTTTCCATGGGGAGCAGCATGCATCTGTCTGGTGTTTTAATTTTTATTTTCACGTGTATGGGTACACCAGGGTCTCTTTGCCACTGCAAACGCATGTCCATCAGATTTCATGAACCTGGGCTGGCATGCTCTGCAAACAAGTTCTTTTAACTGTGGAGCCATCTGGTTTTTGTTTCTTCTTATTTTTCAAGGAAGGGTCTCGCTCTAGCCCAGGCTTACCTGGAATTCACTATGTAGTCTCAGGCTAGCCTAGAAATCGTGGCAATTCTCTTATCTCTGCCTCTTGAGTGCTGGGATTAAAGGCATATCTGTTTTGTTTTATGGGTTTCTTTCTTTTAGACTGCCTTTCACTCTGTAGGCCAGGCTGTCCTGGAGCTCTCTAATCTCTTGCCTCAGCCTCCAGAGTGCTGGGATCACAGGCATGCACAACCATACCCTGTTCACAGGGAACATTTTAACCAGTTGGATGATGGCACTGTGACCAGTTTCTCTTCCGTACTGGCACTGGTCCTTCAGCCGGATTAGGTCAAAGGCTCTGAATGTTCCTATGGCTTCATGATCTTGGTAAATGTCACTACCACCAAAATCCACTGTAGGACAGGTAGAACTAGTGGCAACTCCGAGCCTACAAGGGAGTCCTGTTGTACCCACAAGCCGTATCATGGTTGGATGGCTGGAGTGGGCACGCACAGAAACATGGCCAGTGGATGCTGGCTGGCCTTCACAAAGGAGTGGCCAAGCAGTAACCTGGAGGCAGCAGGGAGGCACAACATGGCCTGGGCGGCAGGGGTCCCTGAGAACACCAAAGAGCTCTGCCAGCAGCCAGCCTGACCCCTCTTCCATGAAGCCAAGGGCCCTGTGCTTCTGTCCGAGGTCCCAAGGCCGAGCCTCTCTGGAAGCCTCTCTGTGAGGAGACCTTTCCACAGTAAACAGAGGCCATGAAGCTTGGGGGCCTTTTGCTTGTTTGGCTGTTTGAGACAGGGACTCACTGTGTGCACCAGACTGGCCCGGAACTTGTAGCAGTCTTCCTGGCTCTGCCTCTCAAGTGCTGGGATCACAAGTTGACCACCATGCCAGGCTCACTCCCCCTGCAATGCTGGAGACAGCGGCTACTTGGTCCTTGCTGACACATTCTCTACTCAAGGACACATCATGTGCTCAGAGGCACTCCGTAAGCACTGTGGGAGCCCTGAAGTGCCCTGCCTGAAATGACTGGCTCTGTTAACAGGGAGCAGTAGACATCCTTCCTGCCCATGTGCCCTTACTATGAACACTTGAGAGAACAGGAACAGGGAGTGTGAAGCCCACATCTGCATATGCTGTCTTGGCTGTGTGGGAGGAGCCAGGTGGCTGGAGGCAGAAGGACAATGGCTACCTAAGGACCGTAGTAAAAAACACCTTCACGGAGCTCAGCTGCACCAGACACGAGCCACCTTGGGACAGATGGAGACATCCTCAGAGACAGACACCACAGTCGCCCATGTCATGGTGTGTCACTCATGCTCCATGTGACCCCTGACATCCCACTGCCACCCACCAAAACACAGCAAGCTGTGTCACCACCTCAAAGCTGCATCCACGAAGCCTGGCTGATGTGAGACCAGCACGAGTTGCTCGCCTTCCAGGAAGAGGAATGGGCTTATCCCACAGAGCCCCAGGGTGCACCCAGCAGGCCCGGCCCCATACACACCTGCTGCAGCAGGCCGTCCAGTGCATCCTTGTCAGCCTGCACCAGCCCGTCCTTCTGTAGCCGCAACAGCAGCTCGGCCTTCCGGTAGGGCCTCAGTGCCAGCAAGTGCAGCACTCGGTCACGGAAGGGCCTCTGTGCCACCCCGCCAGCCCCACTCCCACTGCTCTTCCTGATGGCACTCGCCAGGTTGATGGGGGTGGCCCGCTTCCGGGAGGGCACAGCCTCCGTGGCACCTGGTGCTGGCTTCCGAAACTGAACCCTCTTGCCTGCAACAAGGAGAAGGGTGTCAGGGGACAGCCCTGCGCAGCTGCTGCCTGGGCCTTGGAAACGGGCCCACAGTGTCCAACTATAAGTCTCCCCAAGGATGACCATGGCTGGGAGAGGAACAGCTGACCCAGCTCCTCCATCCACCATGGGTTCACAGGGCAGCAATGGCCACAGCCCCCACCCTTCACGACCAGACCTTCCACCTGGTCCCAGATGCTGGGCCAGCAACCCTACTTGGGGACAGACACCTCACCTTCCAAAACCTGCCTAAAGAAGAGCACACCTGCTGGAGGAACCCCTCCCCACGCTGCTCACCCAGGTAGCGGCCTCCTGCCTTGATGACGATGGTGCTGCGGCTCCGTGTCTCCTCCTCCGCCTGTGCCATGCTCTGTCGTGCCTTCTGATAGGAGTCATCGGTGGCACACACTGTGACCTTGTCTTGGATACTGCCCAGGCAGTCCAGATGGACGTCTCCATGGCTGCAGGACAAGGGCCGGGTTACCAGCAGGATGATGAGGCCTGAACCATACCCGCTCCCAGCCCAGACACAGACTCCAGTCCTCAGGAATGGGGGCAACAGGAACATGCCAACTTGGGCAGGGGTGAGTAGGACCTGGCCCTCACCTGGAGACACGCTGCTGCACGCAGTCGAAGCTACCCTGCGGGCTGTCGCGGCCGACATTGGAGAGGTAGAAGGAGAAGGTCCGAAGCTCATTGGGGCAGTCAGGCTGAGGTATGGAGATGTGCTGTGTGGAGAGGGTGCCATGGCAGGTCATGAGGGCCCACCCCATGGCCAGCGCTTAGCCTGCCAGGCAGGAGTGCTCCCAGAAGGAGGGGCAGCAACTGTAGTAGCACTGTCCTGAGCTGACTCAGCTCCCATCTAGAGGCAGGGCCCCACCCCATCATGGGGCTCTGGCCATGACACATGGAACGAACCTGGGAACATGGGGCTCCCAAAAGATGAAATACACCCAGATGGCATCAGCAGCCAGGAGGGTACCCTGAGACCCTCCAACACCCCTGTGGGACAGATTTGGCATCCATTAAGTCCCGTGGCCCTCATGCTCAAAAGTGGGCAGTTCTGCCCCAGTCCTTGTCATGGGAGACAGGCAACAGAGCTCATGTGAACACTGTGTGTCCTAGTTCACCTTTCATGGAAACCTGATTGCAGATGGCACCTCTGCAGCTGAACTGGGCAAAGCCACTGCCCTCTGCTGGGAAACCAACAGTCTGCAGCAGGCAGGCCGGTAGACAGACAGACAGACAGGTTCAGGGCTGAGTGCTGGACAGCATGGTGCCCAGAGGCCACTGCAATGTAGGCTGAGCCACCAGACCTGCTGCTCATTTTGGAAAAGGGTCCCCAAAAGTCCTGTCACCTGGGTGACCTTCCCTAAATTCTTGCCAGGGTGCTACGGGTACTCAGGTGCCCCTCAAGTTCATGCACCTTCAGCAGCACCGACCCCACTTTGAGACACTCAGGGAAGCAGCAGGCCAGCAACCATCACCAGTGTCTGAATGTTCACATGCTTGTCTTGTCTGATACAGGGTCTCATTCGTGTACCCAAGGATGCCCTGAACTTCTGATCCTTCTGCCTCTGCCTTGGAGTGTAGGGATGGAACCCAGAGCTTCCTGCAAGCTAGGCAAGTAGCCTCCCAGCCCAACAAATATCACATTAAGTGAGAAGTTAGACTCCAGCCTGCAACAACTCATGTGGGGCCTGAGAACAGACAGACTCACCCACAAACAAACAGCTTCATACACACACATGCACATTAACATTCATGCGCTCCTGCAGATACACACACACACACACACACACACACACACACACACACACACACACACACTGCAGCTGTAAGTAGCTATGCAGGGGACCCTGGTGACATGGTGTTTCCGAGGGACCTATGTGGCCTGTGGGGCCTTCTCCAGCCTGGGTTCCAAGCAAAATCCCCCAGTAGAGCATGACTCCTACCCCCAGCAAATGACAGATGGGACCCCACCTGGGTAAGCAGGACTTGACAAGGCCAATCACACAGACACTCGCCTGTCCATGAAGGTGCAGGAGGGTCCTCATGGGCGGGGGGGGGGGGGGGGGGGGGCAAGCAGGAGCAGCTGTGTGCTCAGTCAATTCCTGAGTGTGCAGAGGGGCCAATGACTGTGTCTCTTTCTAGGTGAAGGACTCCAGACGTGAGGATATCGGTGTGGGCAGCTTCAAGCTGCCAGTGACAAGGTTACATACAGAAGGCCCTGTGGCCCGTGTCATCCAGGCTAGGGTGGAGGTGACACAAAGGCTTGCTCAGGGCCAGTGCTGGAACTTGCTCCAACCCTGGGTTTCCAAGGACTCCAGCTGCTTTGCTGCTTGGGGCTGGGTAGGGGGGGGGTGCAATGCTTTGGGGAAGCAGCCCGGCACCTGCCCATGCTCTGAGACACAGTACGAAACACTGATGCCACACAGCTGGCACTCATGCCTTTAAGGTGGGGTCTCAGCCAGCCAAGACCCATGTGCCTAGGGCATGGTGTGGCCCTTCAAAGGCCGGGCATGGTGGGTCTCTGGAGCCCCATTCCAGTTCATTTGTAGTATGGGGGTCACACAGCCTCCACATCAGCAGAGGTGAAGTGTAATAGAATAATGGCCTCATGTGGCTCTGGACTGCCTGGCAGGAATGTTCTGAAGCTACAGACTATGGCCTTTCTGCTGGCCCAAGCCCAGTCACCAAGGGGCACCAACCCCACTGCAGAGCTTCTGGGCTCTTCACTGCACTCTGCATGCACCCCAGATGGAACTGGCGGGCACCTGCACAAGGGGAGAAGATGTCCAATGTGGAAACTAAGTTGAGGGAAAAGTTTATAATTTGTGCTCAGTTGAAAATAAAGGGCCAGGAAAATGGCTCAGTGGGTAAAGTACTTGCCGTGTCAGCATGAGAACCTGAGTTTAGATTCTCAGAAGCCATGTAAATGCCAGGCGTGCTGGCATGTGCCTGTAATCCTCGCACCAAATCAGTGAGCTCCAGGGTCAGTGAGACCCTGTCTCAAAGACTAAGTGAAAAGCGATTGAGGAAAACACTCGCCATCAACCTGGGGCCTCCCCACAAGCACCACAAACAGAAGGACAAGATGGAGGTCTGTGGGTGCTGTACCTACCCAGCACGCACGGTGCCCTGGGCACCATCACCAGCATCCCAGATCAACACAAGACAACAACAGATGGTGGGTAGGATGAAGCTGCCTGCATTAATCCTCAGAGACACATCAAGGAGGGCCTGTCCTCCCTGCCCTTCCCACGGGGCATGAAGCCCACTGTCCCTGCAGGCAGCCCCGGGCCACTTCACCTCCTTTCTTGCCCATTCTGGACATTTTTCAGACTGCTTCTACACTGTCCCTGTTACAAATGACAGGGCACAGGCATGCCCTGTGGTTTTCCCTAACTATTCTGCAGCCTCTGTTCCTGAACAAGTAGACGACACTGATGATTCTGCACGACCATGCCACACCTGCCTGGGTCCCACCATGGCACGCAAGCCCAATGCCCAAGCAGCGCCAATACAAAATGCTGAAGAGTTCTGGGGCTGGACAGGTGGTGGGCTCAGTCTCCCCCGGGAGGCTCAGCTTGGGGTCCATTTAAGGGCAAGGCAAGTGAGACAAGGCTGGGTGAGCTCTAGAGTATACATGCCAAGAAAGAAAGAAAGAGAGAGAGAGAGAGAGAGAGAGGGGAGAGAGAGAGAGAGAGGGAGAGAAAAAGAAAGAAGAAAGAAAGGAAAGGAAAGGAAAGGAAGAAAGAAAGAAAGAAGAAAGGAAGGAAGGAAGGAAGGAAGCTGGGGGTGGTGGCACACGCCTTTAATCCCAGCACTCAGGAGGCAGAGGTAGGAGGATTGACATGAGTTCAAGGCCACCCTGAGACTACATAGTGAATTCCAGGTCAGCCTGGACTAGAGCGAGACCCTACCTCAAAAGACAACAACAACAAAATAAATAAATAAATAAAATAAAAATAAATTAAAAAATAGAGTATCCACATATGGGAGGCCTGGCTCCCCGGGAAAGAGGCCTATAGCAAGCAGTCACTTCTAGGAACTACTGCAGCCTCACTGGCCTGACACTGGTAACATTTACTCGGGAGTGGGGATTCAGAAAGTAGAAATCTGACATTCACCCATGGAGGGGTGTGACACCTAGACCCTGCATAGATACACCGCTGTCAGCTGTGCACTTGTACTCGGGAGGCTGAGAAGAGAATCCTAAATTTGACCCTGAGGTGGGGCCAGGCTCAAGGCCCAGGTCTTCCCTGCGCTGACAGGATATGGGCTGGGCTGGGGTAGGGAGGACAGAGAACTGGATACCTCTTATGAAAGGTCCATGGGCTGTGATGCACCGATACCAAATGTCCCTGAGGAGACACTGCCCTCAAAGATGCCCAGGAGTCCCTAGTTTATGACAGAGATTGCAGCCTTGATACCAGCACACATGAAACCGCTGCCTAAGGAAAGCCTGTCCACAATAGCATTTGTGCCCTGTCTGCCCAGCCTGAGGCACAGGCTGGAGGACACTGAGTTCAAAGCCACCCTGGACAACTTAGCAAGTCACTATTTTTAAAAAGAAAAGCAGGCTGGAGAAATAGCTCAGCAATTAAAGACACTTGCTTGCAAAGCCTGATTGCCTAGGTTCAATTACCTAGTACCCAGGTAAAGCCACATGTACAAAGTGACACACATGCATCTGGAGTTCATTTCTAGTGGCTGGAGGCCCTGGCATGCAGACTCATAGTCTCTCCCCCCAACTCTGCTTGCAAATAAATAGTAAAATATTTTAAAAGGGCTGGAAAAGATGGTTCAGTGGTTAAGGGGCTTGTCTGGAAAGCCTAACGACTAGAGTTCAATTCCCCAGTACCCAGGTAAAGCCAGACACACAAAGGGGAGCGTGCATCTAGAGTTCATTTGCAGCAGCTGGAGGCCCTGGTGTGCCCATTCTCTCAGTCTGTCTTTCTTCTCTCTCTCTGCTTATAAGTAAATAATTTTTTTAATGCTAAAAAGAAAAGAGGGCTAGGGTATGGTTCAGTGATAATAGTGCTGGCCTGGAGTGTAAAAGCCCTTAAAGTGTTTCAAGATGTGGAGGGGGAGGGGAACCCTGGTCCTAGAGTCAGGGGTGAAGACAGTCAACATGCATCCCCAGGGTCAGGTAGAAGGAAGCATGTTTCATATACAATGAATATGGGGTGATGGGTCTATACCCCACACCACTACAATCACACCTGCTGATTGCCTTAGTGTCAGAGAATGCTATGAGGAGTCCAAAGATGAAGATGTTGGGGCTGGGTGGGCATCCACTGCAGGGAGGGGGTGCTCTCGGGGGCTCATTGGGGAGATGACTGTCCTCCACCGCATATGGCCTACAACAGGCATCAAGGACCAGCTTGGGGACATCCATAAGCAGTGACCTCAGCTGGGTGCAGGCTGCCCTCCATAAAGGTGTACAGGGCCAAAACGCTGCCTGTGCTGGCCAAGGTTCCACAGCCCCCAGGTAAGGAGGACGAGAGAGACTCACCCCTTGGTTTCCTTCAAATCGGATCGATGGTCTCAGAGATACAGACCCCTACGAAAAAAACAGAAAGAGGACAAGTCAACAGAAAACTCACTTCAGTCACACAAAAGGCATCCTCAGAAGAGGAAGGAAAGGGGCCCAGGTCTGATAATTCCACCAGGGGGCACTGGGGCAAGCTGCAGGACCAGTTCTCCAATGGACACAGCCAAGGCCGCATAAAGACATGGGCGGCTAGCAGTCCAAAGGGAGAGGCTGGATCAGACCCAGGGCTCCCGAGTCAAGAGGCATATAGTGTGTCTTCCCTGGAGGGAGGGCCCGAACCTGCCTGGGATACCCAGGGGCTACAGGAGACAGCAAGCTGGTGCCAGAGCCTGTTGGCAGGATGACAGGAGCTGCTCCTGGCAAATGGGTGGGACAGGGTGAGGCAGCGGCCTCTCCATGCTGGGTCCACACTGGCACTGCCCTGTGGGTCTGTTCAGCAATCCGTGACCCTGAGGCCAGCCCCAAGCACAGCACACATGGGACACCCAGGGTGCGAGGCACTGAGAGCCCCCCTCCTTTGCTGATATGATTACAAGGTTGTGCTGTGTGAAGCAAGCCTAAGTTCTGTCACAGAGGACAGCTCTGCAGGGCTAAGCCCACCCAGTGAACATGCCTCTTGGGGCTCAGACCTTTAGGGGCCTACTGCTCGTACTTCCTAAGCTCACTGCCCCTCCAGCAGGCCACTTGGCACCTGCTCAGTCTATTCTACAATGACCCATGGGCCAAGTTCTCATCATCCAAGCACAGTGTCCATCTTGTCCTATCTGGGGACTACATATGGGTGACTAAAGACCTGAGGGCCACCATGTTAGTGACACACTTAAGGGTTCCCCACACATGGAACTCCACACACAGGAGGCCAGGAACTAAGGTATCCCAGAACCCAGCCTTCCTCTAAAACACCAACAGCTGACCTGAAGTGGCTGTCCCCATGAGAACTGGCTGTCCTCATAGACACGTGTCTCTGTGGTCCCTTTCCTCCAGCAGGCTTTGCCCTGTGTGTCAATAACAAGTGACCCATGTGGACACAAGGGCCTCCATGCACACTACCTATGCAACCATTAATAAGACGGCCACCCACACCTTCTGGCTGAAGTTATGCAGCTCACATGTGGGCTGGGTACAGGAACTAGCCTTAGAAGACATTAGAGCAGGCAAGGCGTGGTGGTGCATCCCAGCACACAGGAGGAAGGTAAGTGAGTGCTAGGATAGCCTGGACTCAGAGCAAGAGCCTGCCTCAAAAATCCAGAGTACAGAGCTACACATGTGTGGGAATGGTACAGTGACACCTTTAAAGTAGAGACATACACCCGAGAGAACTGTCTCAGTGGCACTTTAAAGCCCCCACAAAACACAAATCAATAAAGATGAGTAATGACAAGCAGACATCACAACAGGAGGGCACTGCTCGAGTGCCCAAACACACTTGATGACAAGTTGTCCCCAGTGATACTGGGCCCATGCATCCAACAGCTGACTGCCCATTGGATTAACCACTATCAAGGGAGCTCATCTGACTAAGGCCAGCCTCTCTGCTGGCATCAAGCCACCACCCTGGCAAGTGATCTGGTGACCACAGCAGCTGCTGCCCAGTTATGGCTCACACACGTCAGATCCTCTGCCCCAGGGCAGGTGGCTGAACCCTCTGTGCAGATGCTGCCCGCTCACCAGTGTGTGCCCTCCAGAAACCAGGGCTCCAAGGCCCCTAGAGGGCTGCAGGGATCTCTCACCTTACTCCGGGCTCTGGCCTGGAGGCACTTACCCAGACTGCACAGATTCATGGGAAGCTTGAGGGAAGCCAGTGTTTCCAAAGATTCTCAGTGTTCTAAAGTCACAGATGTCTCTGCTGGGGTGGGGGTCCTGGGCATGCACATCTTATCTTTAGAACAAAGTGATGGAAGTCCTGAGTGCTGAGGTACTGCTGTGCAGCAAGCTTCACTGAATGACTCACAGTGCACCCATCTCTTAAGAACCTTCTAAAAGGAAGCCCTGCCCTCTGAGTCAGGTGTACAGGGCTGTATCCAGGGTCCTGGCAAAAGCCCTGGCTTCTGGGCTGGTTATGTCCCAAGGGGGACGCAGCCTAGCTTTGACACACTCCACTGCACAAGAGGCACAGGCCCTGAGGGCAGTGCTCCACCCACCCCAAGCCATTGGTGGCCAGCAAGTGCTGGCTGCTGGGCAGGACCTGACCAAGGCTGTGAATGCTAGTGCTTGGGGTCTTTCCACTGGGGGGTTGGCTACACACTGGCAGCTCTGGAAAGATGCCAGGCAGCCACAGATGTTTAAAGGCTCCTTGAGAAAGAAGTGGCCCAGAGCTGAGCATGGTGACACACTCCTATCGTCTAGCACTTGGGAAGTGGAGGCAGGAGGATAGGAGTTCAAGGTCCTCCTTGGCTACATAATGAATTCAAGGCCAGCCTGGGCCTGGGCCTGACCCTGTCTCAAAACACAAACTAACAACAAAAACAAACAAACCAAACAGGAAACTGGGGAGATAACTCAGTCACAATCGTGAGGCTGAGAGTGCCCCAGCACCCAGGTAAAAATGCCAGCATGGTGATGTGCGCTCACAATCTCAGCACTAGAGATGGAGACGGAAGAAGCCATGGGGTTTGCTGGTTAGCTGAACTGGGGAACTCTAGGTTCAGCAGGAGACCCTACCTCCAAGAATAAGGAGGCATGAATGCGGTAGATGCTGACCTGTGTGCACACCCACACCAAACAGGATGCTAAAACACACATATGTGAATAATAAAAACAGTCCATCAAGGCTGGCCCAGGCACTCACCACCTAAATTCCAGAGAGGCAGGGGCTCCCAGCCGGAGCCCAGAGCCCTGGAGCACTCAGGAGACCCCTCCTCTACCACAGTAACCATGTGGCTGCTGGAAGCTCCATCTGAAGAGGACACAGGCTCCACGCCACTCACAGAGAGAAGCTGACTTTTCAGGTAGTGACTGCCTATGGCACCATGAGGCCATGTGCCTTCTCACACCTGACACACTTGCTAAAGACAGTAGGATGGCTGGTGGATGCTCACCTCCACCTCCTTCTGGCACAGGTGTCATGGCAGGGACCTAAGTCCTCCGTGCATCCCGCTGGTGACACTGGAGGACAGGAGAAACACACCCAGGCCTGGTTTCCCATCAGCCGGGGTTGGGAAGGTGGTAGCTGGAAGAGCTGAGGGAGCAATTCAGAGGCCACCCGCCCCTGGTACTGAGCCAATGGCTCCCTGGGGTAGAGAGGGGGCAAACCTAAGAGGGGAGGGAGCAGGCGTGGTGGCGCACGCCTTTAATCCCAGCACTTGGGAGGCAGAGGTAGGAGGATCGCTGTAAGTTCAAGGCCACCCTGAGAGTACAGAGTGAATTCCAGGTCAGCCTGGGCTAGAGCGAGACCCTACCTCGAAAAACCAAAAAAAAAAAAAAACTAAGAGGGGAGAGAAGTCAAGGGACACACACACTGGAATTCTAGTGGGGGACCCAAGTAGAAAGTTGGGTAGAGTCAGAAGGCTCAAGAGCAAGGTCAGAGGATGCCCAGCCACCAGCCACACACATGCTGCCAAGGAGAATGCTCCAGCCATGCCACTGGAGGGGAAAAGGTGACATCCAGACATGTTCACAGACACAGAAAGGGCCTGTGGGCAGTACGCCTGCACTGGGCTAGCGGGGACACGACTGTAAGGAAGCTAAGACTCTACTGGTTGCCCCAAGGTCATTGGCCTGGGTGTCCACAGGCTACCGAGCACAGTCTCCTGCAGTGCCCTCGGGCAGAGCCACATAATTCAAGATAGTGTTGACAGTGAGGATGGTGGTGGGAGGAAGCCAGGCCCAGGAAGGCTGGCCCAAGATTTTTTTTCTGAAAGCACAGGAAAGACCAGCAGAAAGCTGTCCCCAGTCCAGAAACCCCAGGGAGAAGTGCATTTCCAAGGTGAAGCAATGGGAAGCTGCTTGTGAAACCCTCACCTCCAGGCCTGTGACAGTTTACTCAAGTGCCGCTGGCCATGTTTGCACACGATCATGGTAATCATCAAGGGGTGGGGGCAGGGATGCTGTTCCCCACTCCACAGTGCCCAGTGTGCCCACCCAGACCATCACCTGGCCCCTCAGCACTCAAGACAGAGAAGCCCCAGACAGATGCATAAAGTGGCACAAGTATCTGGAGTCTGTCTGCAGTGGCAAGAGGTGCTGGCATGCCTATATTTCCTCTCTCTCTCTCTCTCTCTCTCTCTCTCTCTCTCTCTCCCTCTCTCTCTCTCTCTGCATCTCTCTGCTTGAAAATGAATAAATAATAAAATATTAAAAAAATAAAAATAAAAATAAAACATAATTGCCAAGGGCTTGAGAGGTACGCCTGACTTGGCCTCCATGGAGCCAGGCAGAGGTGCTGCTGTGTGATCACTGAGACATTAAACAGACCAGAGAAGTGGGACACAGATGACAGTGTGGATGAGAGACTTTACCAGCCTAGGCTGAGAGTCCAGGGCACACAGTGATCACCACTCAATTCTAGAAGTGCCTGGGTCATGTCAACCCTGCCAGCCAGTGTGTCCCCCTCCCCCTGTCCACTGCCTGCACCTCCATGACAAGGATTAGGGAAGGGTAGGTGTGGGTTAAAGCACTGGCCATACTTCCCAGAGGCCTAGGGAGAGAAGGGGAGGGGGAGCCAAGCTAAGCCCAGACCAACCACCTCCTGGCAAGCGCCTCTCTTACAGTGAAGCCAAAAATCCTCTCTGTGGCTTCCTGATAGGACACGTGGGGTCGCCAAGGCTGTTTGCACCCTGGAAGCCTGCTGGCTGGGGAACTTGGGGCCCATATGCTGTGGATCTCAGAGCCTGCCAGATAGGGCAGAGAGGCAGACCCTCCCTCTGCAGCCCCCCAAATTCAGCAAACACTATGGGCTACAGGGCCACCGTCCTGACCTGCCAGAGGCCAGGCCTTCCCCTACATGGGTCCCCAGCAATACCACACTGTCTTCGGCCCCATGCCCAGAGGTCACACCACAAGTGCTCTGTGGCTGCTGTAACAAAAGCTCCCAACCCAAGGCTTCAAACAGACACACCTGTTCTCTTGCAAATCAGGGCTAGAAGCCAAGGTCAGTGTTCTGGGCTGCTGCTAAGTTATCACAGGCCCTTCCACCTGCTACTAAGGGTGTCCCTGACGTGATGTGGTCACTCTAATCTCCACTTCTAGCAGTCATGTGGCCTTCCCTCTTCCATCTGGATGGAGCCTCCCTCTGGCAGGGCCCACCTCAGGCCCCTGCAAAGTCCCTCTCACACAAGGTCAGGTGCTAGGGACCCAGGACTAGCCACTGCTCACGCCACCATGCACACTACCTTGGGGGCTCATTTGTGGCCTCAGCACACCTCTATGCTGCTGAGGTGCTGCCACCTCCTGTCTACCCCCTGGGCGACTGAAGGTGCAGGGGCTGTTTCTGGCTGGAGGATTCATGAGTAAAGCTGCTGGCTGACAAGTGAGTGTGGACAAGAGTTTTTATTCCTTTTGGGGACACCTACTGGTCCCTGGGGGAGATGTGTAGTTGGTTTTAGGCAACAGCACCCCAAGCTTTAGCTGTTCCCACACTCAACAGTGTCCTTGCTATCTGGGGTTCCGGAAGCAACCTCAGAGTAGGTTGCTGATTTACACCTCCCTGAGGCCTGACTGTGCTGAGTGTCTGCTTGGGCTAAGTGCTCTTTCATTCTTCTATCCTCTCTACCAAAGTATCCAAATCTTTATCCAACTTTTAAAAGCTGGGCCTTTTTAAAAAACGTTTCTTATTTTATTTTATTTATTTATTTATTTATTTATTTTGGTTTTTCGAGGTCGGGTCTCACTCTAGCTCAGGCTGACCTGGAATTCACTGGCGTCTCAGGCTGGTCTCGAACTCACAACGATTCTCCTACCTCTGCCTCCTGAGTGCTGGGATTAAAGGTGTGTGCCAGGACGCCCGGCTATTTTTTTAAATGTTTTATTTACTGACTGCAGTCGACAAGTTCTCACCAGTTGCTGGTGCTCAGGATAAACTTGACTTAACTGTGGTTCGATTGTTGTGTGCTCAGGTTGGACCCGACACTGGAGGATCCACAGCAGCGAAGGGTTCGAGGCAGCACCTTTGGCCTGCCTTCATGAGGTTTTAAGAACTGGAGTGCTGTGTGTGTTGGCGGCAGTTGTCAGCCTAGGAGGGGGCTATTAACCCAGAGGGGGCAAAGTAACAGCAGCTGCCATCAGATTCTGAAAACTCCAGCGCACTCACTCATCTTGTATGACACCAAGAGATGTCTGACAACAGGCACATTCTGTATCATTCATCAACCTGCCTACCAAAAGCTTTTTAACACCTTTTAATTAAAAAAACTTTAGTTTAAAAAAATAAATTATTTATTTATTTGCAAACGGGGGGGGGGGGGGGGGAAGAATGGGTGCACCAGGGCCTCCAGCTAAATGCCCAGTGTGGTGTTGCATGCCTGGAATCCCAGTACTGGAGAGAGGAAGACAGGGAATGCCTGGGGCACACTGACCAGCTAGAATAGCTGAACTCTAAGTTCACTGAGTAAGAGACCATGTTAGAGTAAGATAGCAATGTTGAACTGTGCCCACCCACATACAAATGTGTTAAAAACATGTATGTACCATATACATATATACATGCATAAAGTTGATCTGACAGAATGAGTGACAATAGCAAACAACCTCCAGATGCATGTGCTGGGTACTGGGGAATCTGAACTTGGGTCCTTCTGCTCTGCAGGCTAAGCCATCTCTCCAGCCCTGTTTTTGTTTTTAAGAAACAAGGGCTAGGCGTGGTGACACTCTTAATCTCAGCACTCAGGAGACAGAGGTAGGAGGGTCACAGAGAGTTGGAGGCCACCCTGAAACCACACAGTGAGTTCCAAGTCATCCTGGGCTAGTGAGACCCTACCAGGAAAATCAAGGGAACAGTGGAAGAGCCACTGAAGATGACACTGATGTTGACCTCTGGCCTCCATACAGATGTGTATATACTACCATACACACCTGAACATACATGTTGCATCCCCCCCATAAAAAATGAAATTTTCAATAAGTTGTGCTTTGTGCAAATATCTCAAATGATCACCCCCCCAGCTCCCCTCCCACTCCAACAGTCCCAAAGAGCCAGAGCTTCCAGCCTGCAGACCCCCAGCTGGCAGCAGCAGCAGACCATGACCCAGGACTGCCTTCCACAGAAGCTGCCCACCCCCCAGTGAGCACACAGATGGCCTTGGTTACCTACAGCCCAGGGTAGCTGTGTCCCAATGGGGCAGACCCACTGGACTCTCCAGTGGAAATCACAACCCAAGTGTCATCAAGGTTGAAAGAACCCCTCACCCAAGGGGGAAGGAGGATGAGAGAGGACACAGCTGCCTGGGGACCCAGCCTCACAGAAAGACCAGAAGACCAAGTCCCCCTGTCCCCAAGCAACCCAAGTTTGGCCACGGCACGTCCTACCCCTCCCACATCTCTGTGACCTCATGCAGCTTCCCACCAGTGGAGGCATGTGGAGGTGTGCAGATGTCCTGTCTCCAAGCCTTTCTGGGCCATCTCCCTCCCTTCCTTCTGTGAGGAAGGATGCACAGCACTAGGCCACGATCCCAATCTGGCCTTTGGACACAATGAACTGCTGCCCAGGATCAGGGCTCCCTGCTGCTCGCAGGGTGAGGTGGCCTCCATCTGTTCTGCTGCCCAGTCCACTGCCCACAGAAGCCCTGGGGTACAAGGAGGCTCAAGAAACAAAGAAACTGAGACCCAAAAAAGAACATCAATCAAAGTACGGCCATGAGCCTGGCATGGTGGCAGAAGCTTTAAACCCAGCACTTGGGAGGCTGAGATGGGAGGATCTCTGTGAGTCTGAGGCCAGCCTGGGGCTACAGAGTGACTTCCAGGTCAACGTGGGCTAGAATGAGACCCTGCCTCCCTACACCTTGGGGGGTACTAGCAAAAACCTCACAAGATCTGAGGGTGTAGCAGAGTGCTCACCAGGCATGTACAAGGCTCTGGGTGCACCCAGCCCAGCTGAATGGCCATGGTGTCACCTGGCAATGGGACATGGTCGTCTGGGTGAGGTATTAAGGGAGGCCACATGTTGAAGGAACTATAGGCTGGGGAGGGTGCCTGGGGAGCACTAGGGACCAGGGGGTCTGACTGTGTTCAAGTTCCAGAGAAACCTGGGTAGGACAGATGTAGTCCAACCCCCTCTCTCCCAGTGCAGCTGCCAGGCACCTCCTTGTGGAAAAGCAGAAACAGTCCCTTGGGACCTTTCTGGGAAGCCAGGTTCGGCTTCTGCAGCGCCAGGTGATCCCCTGTAGGTCAGTGAGGTCTTCCGGCCAGTGCAGCCTGTACTTTTGGACCAGGAAGCAGCCCATGTGCCTGTCCAGCCGCCTCTGCCAACCTCCCTCACCAGCAGCCTTCCACCCACTGCCCCGCATCGTGCCCAACAGAGCCCATGTGGGCTCTGACCATCTCTTGGGTGGCCCAGGCCCCACCATCACTGGCCCATGAGGAACATTATTTATATATATATATATATATTTAAATATATATTTTTTATTTATTCATTTTCAAGCAGAGAAATAGAGTGAGAGAGAGATAGAGAGAGAGAGAGAGATAGAGAGAGAGAGAAAGAGAGAGAGAGAGAGCGCACCAGGGCCACCACCTTGCAGGTCTGGCATATGTGGGTACCGGGGAATTGAACCCGGGGCCTCAGGCACCAGAGGGAAGTTGCCTTAACCGCTGAGCCATCTCTCCAGCCCTTATTTATATTTTTTGAGGTAAGGTCTCATTCTAGCCCAGGCTGACCTGGAGCTAGTAGTCCCAGGTGGCCTCAAACTTACACTGATCCTACCACCTCTGCCTCCTGAGTGATGGGATTAAAGGCCTGACTCTGACCAGCATTTCTGATAACAGGCTTCAGAAGGGACCATCCCAGGCCACCTGCTGTGTGTCCTGTGTCAGGATCATCCGCCCTGTTCTAGGGTAAGGATGCAAGCACCAAGATCTGCCAACGGACTCTTTCCCAGAAAGATGGCAGGCCCTCTGGGGCAGAAGTATACATCTAGGACCTCGGTTACTCAGCATGATCAGTAGTTCAAGGCCAACCTGTTCTAAACAGCAAGACACATCTCAAATATGTGTCACCAAACTGGGCTCCTGCACCAGCCCAGAAGGCTGTTACTTGGGATCCATAGAGAGAAGGACGTCAGGGAGGGACATAAGACTCAGCTAAGGGTCCAGGAAGAACAAGCCCTGAAGCTCAGACAGCCTCAAGCCAGGGACAGCTATACTGCTAGAAACTTGTTCAAGTGACTTGAGGACAGGGCTGCACCTCAGGGAGGGTGGATCAGATACTGGAGGGCCCTCTGCTGCTTCAGGGTGTGTCTTCCATGGGGATGGGATCACCTCCTGGCACGTGTCTGTATCTGCAGATCACAGCTGTCACTGGGGGCACCTGACAGGAGGCAGCAGGTAGGCTGGAGTACAGAAAGCTTTGTGGCTGCCTTCAAACAAAAACCACAAAACTGGCTCATCTCCCTCAGTGGCAAGATAAGCCCCGGTATTTGCCTGGAGGCAGCTCTGCAGGAGTTCTCTGCAGAGGGGGCGTCTTCCAGGAGCCTGGCACCATTCCAGAAGTTTCTTAAGTTCTGTCATGTCAGGCAATCTCTATTGTAGGAATGCAGCGTAGGCAGAAGGGGGTACCCTGAGCTGGCCATGCCCCATCATATGCCCCAGCTACTCCCATCCTGTCCAACAGCTCCCTGTGGCTCAGGCCTCACTGGCCATTAGCTCAGGCACCTGTCACATCCTAGCCTGAAGGTCCTGGCTGTGGCCAGCCTGGTTTTGCAGTCTCCACATGGCAATGCCAGCCCCTGTCCTGTACTCACATGGTTCTGTGATACCCTTGTCACCATCTAATCATCCCTCAGAGTCATCTGGTCTACCTTCATTTGAGTCAGGGGCTTCCATTAGGGCAGTTCACTTACCAGCCCCCAGCAGAGCACCTCAGGGATCAACAGTCCAGGTGGCCTCTTCCCCCTTTGTTGATCCCAAGAAACCATCCTGCCACTGCTGACCCCTGGGCTAATGGGACCTGAGTCTGGATAAGACACCACCTGAGCAGAGGTGCTCACTGGCCATGCAGCCTCGGTGTCCTTTGGGCCCGCAACCACCAGATACAAGGCCAGGCAGGACAAAAATCCTGTACCTTCTGGCTGTTTCTTGGAGGAGAGCCTGGTCTTGTTTCCTCTCCAGGAAGCTTTTGGAAAGGTCAGACAGACTGACTGACAGATGAGCTACAATACATTTGCAACCAACCAGCTACCTAGGCAACAGGTGCACACCCCACTTTCCTGGCCACTGGAAGGCAGCTGCCTCTCTGACAAGGGAGACCTTCTCTGAGACAGCATGGCCACCCACCAGCATCCCACATCTGTTATCTGCCTTACACTACCACTGAGCCCTACCTGCCCTCCACCCAGCTGCAGCAGCCCCAGCATAGGGACACCCACTGTTCTGATGAGGCTGGGTTCCAAGGCCTGCAAGCTCCATCAAGCAACACAGGCAGTGGCTCTTGGAGGTCCCTGCACAGCTCCTAGGATGATGCAACTCTTTCCCACTTACCATAGCTCAGCAGGCAGTATGTGGGGACAGGACCCCAACTGTGACCCTGACATGCTTTTAGCACACCAAGTGACAGCTGTGTTGATAGCTTAAAGTGCCATGTGACTCTCCATAAGGTGACAATCAGATCTGCTATGGATCCTGTTATTAACACGTTCATGGGGGGGGGTGGCTTTGAAAGCTTCAGTAACTATCCTGAGCTCCTACGTGTGGCTTAATGCCTTTCCTGCAAAGGGTGTCCCAACCCTTCACCTCCAGAGGAAGCAAGGTGATAGACTGAAGCTGTCGGAGACGCTGGTGAGGCTCAGAGCTCTCTGCCGGCAGCCTTGGGCCAAGCAGTGAGTTCTCTAAGCATTAACTTCCTCTTCTAGAAAACCAGCCATGAAGACTTGGAAAGAGTGTGACAACCACTTTTCCCACTTGTTACTTCAAGGGTGTAAGTGAGGGGCTTTGGGTGGGGGGAGATGGCTCAGTGGGTAAGGTCGCTTGCTGCATAAGCATGAGGACCTGAGTTCAATTCCCGGCAACTATGTAGAGCTCAGCTCAGCATGGCCACTCGTGGCAAGGAGGGTGGAGAAAGGAGGATTGCTGGATCAGTAGGTGTAGCTGAAAAGCAACAAGAGCTACAGGCTCAGTGAGAAAATCAGGTGGAAGAGACATCCTCTGGCTGTGCGCTCACGCATGCACTCTGGGGACCTAGCCTGTGCTGCTTCCCATCCACCACAGCCCCCACCTGCAGGGCTACACAGAACCTGCCCTTGAGCTTTGCATAGGTCCAGCCTGGGGTCTGCCATTCCCAGCAGGCTAGAGAGCCATCTCAAAGTGAAAACAGGAATGAATGGTCAAGGAAGACAGGCAGGGGAACTCAGGGATGGGATTGGGGAGGGTGAGGGAGGGGCACTAGAGCCACCCACAGGCCGAGCAGAGAAGCTCTGCCTGGTACATTCCAGAAAACGTGCTTCTGTGCTCTGTGGGAAGCTACCAGGCTGGGGCTAGGCTGAGAGGAAGGGGCATAATGGTACCTCTATGCCTTCAGAAAGACTGCCCCATAACCACTGTGCAGGGCTTGGAACACAGGGTGTGGTGCCGAACCTTGGGTGGGAATGAGTCAGTCAGTAAGGTGAGGTGGACAGTCTTCTTGGGAAAAGCGAACCTGAGGAAGGTGGCTTACAGGCTTGGGCCCACCCGTCCCAGGCCACACTTTGTTTTACTTGTGGTGCTGGGGATGAAACCCAAAGCCTCCCTGGTACATGGCAAGTACTCTGAACTACCACCGAGCCCTCAAACACGACTATACAAATTACAGTCAAAATGTGGAGAAACCAAGATGCTCTTGGGTGTTTTTCTGGAATGAGGTTGGGGGCCTAGATGAATAAATTGTGTTACAAGCCTGCCATCCATCCCAGTGACTCAGGAGACTAAGGCAGGAAGACAAGTTCAAGCCCAGCTTGGGAAACTGAGGGAGACCTAGGGCTGAGGATGGCGCAGCGTTTAAAGGCACTCTTGCAAAGCCTATGGTCTGAGTTTGATTCTCCAGAATTCATGTAAAGCCAGATACACACACAATGTGTTAGCAGAAGGTCTTGTGCTCCCATTTCTTTCTGACTCTTTCTATGTCTCTCTCTCTCTCTCTCTCTCTCTCTCAAATAAATAGATAAAAATGTTTAAAAACGAAAAGTCAAAAGGTAAGCTGGAGCCAGGCGTGGTGGCGCACGCCTTTAATCCCAGCACTTGGGAGGCAGAGGTAGGAGGATCGCCGTGAGTTCAAGGCCACCCTGAAACTACAGAGTGAATTCCAGGTCAGCCTGGGCTAGACTGAGACCCTACCTCGAAAAACCAAAAAAAAAAAAAAAAAGGTAAGCTGGAAGCCAGGTGTGGTGGCACATATCTATAACCCCAGCACTTGTGAGGCAGAGATAAGAGGATCACTATGAGTTCGAGTATAGCCTGGAACTTCAGGGTGAGTTCCATCCAGGTTAGTCAAGCCTAGTGAGACCCTCCATGGAAAAATCAGAGAATAAAAAAGGAGAGGCAGCCAGGCGTGTTGGCGCACGCCTTTAATCCCAGCACTCGGGAGGCAGAGGTAAGAGGATCACGGTGAGTTCAAGGCCACCCTGAGACTACATAGTGAATTCCAGGTCAGCCTGGGCTAGAGTGAGACCCTACCTCGAAAAACCAAAAAAACAAAAAGATGCCTTGAAGACAAGATGCCATCCCACAGAGGTTCTGGGGTATGAGAGTGGAAATCCATCTGAAAAGCATTTCTTTACAAGGTGTGAGTGAAGCAACGGGCCTCCGGGGTGTTCTCCCAAGAGCTGCCTAGGAATTGTTGCCCCTGGTTCAGGCACACAGGCACTTGGAGGCCACGGCAGCCATGGTCCACAGGGCCCGGCCAGGCTGCTTCTCAAACTGGAAGAACGTGGCACTATCTCCTTTGCTGCTGGCTTTACTGGCCTGCAGGATACCAGCACGACCTGCTTGCAGAGGCTGCACCAAAGTTTCAGAAAAGGCTTGTGTGTTTGGGCAATGTGGCAAGGCAAGCCCTGTGGAGAGGTCTGGAGAGGCTGTAATGGAGATGACAGAGAGACACCCACAAAGGACAGCTGCAGCATGGAGTGAGTGAGTGAGGCAGGCCACAGGGATGGACATGAGCTGTGGTGTCCCTCTCCTGCGATTGGGCTTTGCTCTGGACTATTCTTTCTTCATTCTGTCCCAATTCCTCCAGGTGAGGATTAGGAAGGTTAACTCTTCAATGTCAGTGTATGTGGGAAGTAGGTAACTCTTTTTGTTGTTCTGTTTGTTGTTTTATTGAGATGGGGGTCTCATGTAGCCCAGGCTAGCCTACAACTCACCATGTAGCCAAGGTAGAGGCTGATTCTCTGGCCTCTACCTCCAGTGCTGGGTTAGGGTTAGGGTGCTCAGTTTGCCCCAGGTCTTAGGAGAGATTCGGACTTCTGAACAGTGTTTAAACTATGAAGACTAAGTATACTTTTGAAGTTGGAGTGAATGCATTTGGAGCCAGGGGTAGAATGCTATGTTTTGAATATGAAATGCCTTCTCATAAGCTCATGTGCCCTCAGCTGGCGGTACAGGAAGAAGTGGGTCACTGGGGGCCGGCCTTGTTCTAGGCCAACTGTTTCCACTGGAGCTCTGCTTCCTGTCTGTCACTGCACTGCAGTGGCCTGCTCCCACCACCCAGACCACCCACTGCAGGCCTTCCTGACACATGGGATAAGCAGGGAGCACTGGGCACAGATAACAGTAAAATAATACAGAAAGATGCTGGGCATGGTGGTGCACATATTTAATTCTAGCACTTGGGGGACAAAGTTAGGAAGATCGCTGTGAGATGGAGGCTACCCTGAGACTACATAGTGAATTCCAGGTCAGCCTGAGCTACAGCAAGACTCTACCTTGAAAAAACCAAAACACACACACATATCCACATTAAAAACAAGATCCAGTATGATGGCATGTGCCTTTCATCCCAGCACTAGGAAGGCTGAGGTGGGAGAATCACTTTGTGTTCAAGGCCAGCCTGACTACAGAGTGAGTCTCAGGCCAGCCTGGGCTACAGTGAGATCCCTATCTCGAAAAACCAAAAAACGGGCTGGAGAGATGGCTCAGTGGTTAAGGCACTTGCCTCTAGTGCCTAAGGCCCCTGGTTCAATTCCCTAGTACCCATATATGCCAGACCCACAAGGTGGTGGCCCTGGTGCCCTCTCTCTCTCTATCCCTCTCTCTACCTCTCTCTATCTCTCTGCTTGAAAATGAATAAAAATATTTAAAAAAAAGAAAAAAGAAAGGGGGGAGAGGGGCTGGAGAGAATGCTCAGTGGTTAAGGCACTTGCCTACAAAGCAGAAGGACTTGAGTTCAATTCCCCAGTACTCACATAAAGCCAGATGCACAGGGTGGTGTATGTGTCTGGAGTTCATTTGCAGTGGCTGGAGGTTCTGGCGCACCCATGTTCTCTCTCTCTCTCTCTCTCTCTCTCTCTCTCTCTCTCTCTCTCTCTCTCTCTCTCTCAAGAAAGTAAAAATAAAATCACACATACAACATACATATTTGGGGAAAAAAAGACCTGGTTATGGTGTATATGCCTTTTCTTTTTCTTTTTAGTAGGCGCCTTTCATCCCAGCACTAGGAAGGCTGAGGTGGGAGAATCCCTTTGAGTTCCAGGCCAGCCTGGACTACAGAGCGAGTCCCTCCCTGGGGGGTGGAGGAGAGGAACTCACGTCTCTTACCTTCCCACTCACTCATCCATACCCGCCCAAGTGAAACCATTACAATTACTTTTCTCCAGAGACAGTTTCAGGAGGGGCAGGTGACTGTCACCAAGGGAGGGTGGGGGAGAAGGCCAGTGATTAGCCCCACCTGCTCAAAAAGGAATAGAGTATATGGTACAGGCCACAGCACCGGATGCTGTGTGGACCCCTGTGCAGGAAACAGAACCAACCAGGATGTTTGCATGAGTTCGAGTGTCAGCACCTCTCCACCTCAGCAGGTGACACCCACATAGCTAAGGCTGGTCATCAAGAACACGACATGAAACTCACAGGTGTCCCAGCCCTTCCCTGTAGGACAGCTCAAGCCGACTCACACGTGGCTTCTGTCTCAACCAGCCAGCAGGGCCATGGCAGTGGGCTCCAGAGCAGGAGACACTGGGCTCAGCAGCAGGGAGAGTTGAAAGCCAAGCTTCCATCTCAGGCCCTTTCTTGGCTGTGTGAGCTACTTAACCTCTCTGGGCACTGTCAATATAACTTGCCAGGCTGTGTTAACAACACATGCAACAGCCTCAATGACACTCGACACCCACGACCTCAGCTCCCTCCAGCTCCTGCCTTTTCTGAATGTTCCTTTAAAATCTTCAAACAAGACAAGACCTGACATGACCCAGGACAAAGCCAATCCCACAGGTACCCGAAGCCTCCTGCATATGGCCTTGACACATGACAATTTTATCATCTGTGGAGTGGGAGTCTTCTGCTCTTCCTTGCAGGGAAGTCAAGGCCCCACTACTCAGGGTGTCTGCTCTCCTGCCAAGGTCACAGGGGGACAATCACAGGAGACAATGGTTGAGGGAAGGACACCTAGGGCTCTGGGCACACTGCTGATTAGACAGGCCCCAACAGGTAAGGAAGGGCAGGCACAGGGAATTGTCTGACCACAGAGCCAGCACAGTGGTCTTTCCCAAAACTGTCCCCATGACCTTGGAAACTAGCCACATGCTAAGGCTATCAAGGAAGACACCTAGTGGTGTGTTCTGTGTGTTCTGTGACTGGTACAGTACACAGTGGGTATGGCCTGAGGATGCTTGTGCATGTCCTAGACTTCAACTGACCCCATGAGGCCAGTGAGAGCTCGAAACTAGGACACAGGCCATGGGTCCATCGGCCCCTCGTCAGCTGGTCATGACTTGAGATCGTGTACACTGAGCACGTAGAACTTGGTCAGCTTCCTTCCAGAAACCAGCACTGATATGGGAACAGGCTCCAGGAACTCACTCCCACAAGGTTGCATGTTAGCGACTCAGCAGGCCTGCCCTCAGCAGATGCCGTGATGAGCTTGCTCTGGGACAGCACATGGACTACAAAGCGAGATCCTGTGTCAGAAAAACAACCCACCGGTGGTTTAAAGAGCTTGCTGGTAAAGTCTGCAAGCCCAGGCTCAATCCCCCAGCCACCTATACAAAGCTGGAGGGGCATATGGATGCCAGTGTTCCACAGAGCCCTCATGGGTCCCACGAGAAGCACAGGACAGCCTCAACATGCCAAGCTCCAGGCAAAACTCAGCAAAGCCAGGTATGGAGGCACATGCCTTTAATCTCAGCACTCTGGAGGCAGAGGTAGGAGAATGCATGAGTTCAAGGCCAGCCAGAGCCAAGTTGGCACAGAAGGACCAGGGCTGGGCAGAAGCAAGGAGCAGCCTCTGGACATAGGGCTGTGGGGTCATGTGGTGGGTGTGCTGGCAGCATGATCATGAACTCAGGGTTACTAAGGTCTCAGTGCACATCCCTTACTGTCTACCTCCTGCTGGAAGCATCCATCTCAGCTGGGGAGGGGTGGGGTGGGTTCAGAGCCAGAATATGCATTTATCTGGGCATGGTCAACCCTGAGCAGAAGCTGGCACTGCCCATAGGGCGGGTCAGTGTGAGTAACTCACGAGGAAAAGCACACACCTCTCCCTGTTGCAGTGACACGTGAGCTGTGTCCAGGTCCTCTTTAAGCTGTCATAAGAAAATTGTGCTCTGATATACCCTCCATGAGGTCCTGCCAGTAACACCCCCATGGACAAGCCCTGCAGTCCACCGACCCCACAGCTGTGTCTGGTTGACATGTGACTGTACAGAAGGGAATAAGGGGCCCTCACCCCAGCCTCTACCAGGCTGCTATCCTGAGACAGGGCCATGCATCAAGCAGAGCTACTAGGCTACAGACTGGCTGGGAGCCAGCCCTGAGGCTGGCTTGACATCTAGTCACCTGCCTGCAATGCCCTCAGGCTCTTCTACCACACAAAAACACCAGCCACCACCCTCAAGTGAGGGTGTGTGGCAGAGGGATGGCCATGCCCACAGCACTGGAGGTGTCTGTCCTTCAACAGCTGAGCTGGGCCGGGCACTGCCCCAAAAGTCCAATTCCTGTCACCTCACCTCCGAGTGGCCAGGCCTTGATGCGCTCACACACCAAGGGTGATAGAGATGGCAAGAAGAACATCAGGCATCACAAGACAAATGTCCTCAGATCCGCAGTTAAGGCCCAGCCAGCCACCTCACCTGAGTACAGCAGCCAAGTCTCCATGCCCTGCAGAGCTGTGAACAACTGCTCATAAACAATGGGGAGCTTTGCTCCAGAGGTGTTGTGACTGGAGGGACAGCAGAGAAGGCCAGGTGCCATTTAAAATAAAAAATAAAATAAATAACACACACACACACACACACACACACACACACACACACACACACACAAAATGCAAAAAACAGAACAGGACAGCCTTAGTCCCTGGGGTCACAAACAGGCCCTCGCCCAATGGGACCCAAGTGCCGGAGTTGAGCTGCTTCCCCTCCCATTCATCAAAGGCCCTGGGAGCCAAGCACATTTGCCTGGAACGAGAGGCCGGCACTCAATGCCAACTCCAAAAATAGTGCCACGGGGGCAGAGAACACACTCTTCTCCCTGCGACCTGGCCCTGCCCTCAGACAGTTCCATGCAAGGTCCCTGAGAGCCACACCCACCCTGACAGGGACAACTAGGGAAGATGAGGAGGCCACCAGGCAACATGAGCCACACTCCTTCCAGGGACTCAGATCTCATGACACATAGCACTTGCCCTGAACAGAGAAGGTTCTGGAAGTTTCTCCAAGGCCCCTAGCATAGGGCAAGCCCACTCCTGAGGAAGGGTGGTGACTGTCTTAACACCCCATACAGGGCCATTTGAACTGAAAGCCCTGGTATGGCTGTCTAGGTGGGCCCAGGGGACATGGATGTGAGGGCAGTTCCCTCTACCATGTGAACCACCAAATCTTTACCTGCAGCTCTAGCCCCACATGACCAGAGAATTGTAGACATTGTCCAGTGAGAGTCAGGCTGCATAGGCCATATTAAAGGGGACCCCCTAGCAGGACCCTGTTCCAAGAGAGGAAGGGCCCAGGAGGCCTCCACATCACACTGCTCCTGCTCCACCATGGCAGCAGAAAAAAGCACAGGCCCTCCTGTCCAGGCTGTGTGAGGCTGTCCACTTTTGAACTGCAAATGTCACACACAGGTCACAGATATAAAGGCATGTCCCCTTGGAAGCTGCCTAGGCTTGCTACTGTCTTTAAGGAAGCCTGGTATCACTCGCCTGTGAGGACCACACAATGCAGCTGGATGCCACCCTCCACATGCCCACTAGTGAAATGAAGGGCACTGGACCTCAGTGTAGACCTGGCTGGCACAAGGCCTTGAGAACACGGGGCTGGGACCAGTGATCCTAGCTTTGCAGCCTTGCCACACAGCCATCAGGGCCCTGATAAAACTTTACCTTCAAAGACAGCAGCCATCCACAGGGCTCCAGGGCCCTGATTTAATCGGCTTGGTAAAGACTCAGAGATTTCCACTAGAAAGGCCACATGGCCACAATCAACTATGACAAATGTCCTTACTGATTCTGTGAAGCTAGGAGATGCTGTCAGAGACCACAGGGGACCTTCCCCCATAGACACTGGAACAGGACAGGAGCATGGAGGACCAGGACTCCCCACTACTAATCTCCCAGAAAAAACGAAGCAACCAGAAGGAGGTGCAGCCCTGGCCTCCCATTTGGACCTTGGGGGCATTTCAGAGGGACTGGAGGCACCTTCAGAAGACCTTCCCCATGTGACCCTGTTTGCAGCAGAGACTGTGCCTGCCTAATGTGACCAGCTAGGACCTGCAGTCACTCCCGGATGTGGGAGGACCACGAGTCCATAGCAGGAAGCTCAGTTTCCTGGAAAAGCCACTGTTTCAAAAAGAAGGGTAGTGCAGCAGGCACAGTGGCACAGCAGTGGTCCCAGCACTCCCAAGGCTAAGGCAGGAGGATCACGGGTTCAGGAAAGCCTGGGCCATACAGTGAGACCGTCTCAACACAAAATGAGAAAAAGCAGGCCCCATGCAGCTTGGCACTTGGGAGGTGGAGGTAAGGATGCAGGGTCATACTCAGTACCTAGGGAGTTCTTTAAGAGAGAGAACAACATCCTCCCAATGCAGCTAAGCAGTCAGCACTCCTCCTCCCAGGCAGGCCCTCAGATGGTACCCCTCCCATGGACTAGGGGCCTGACCTCCGAAGAGCAGGGTACAGGTCATGCGGCACGTGTGTATGCACACGTGCATGCGCCCCCTGCTGGAGGCTGCAACTCCTCTCAGCAGCCCACAGGTGGATCCTAAGAAACCCTGGTCCTTCACCTCCCTCCCATCCACCTCCAGTTAGCAAGACCAAGTTGCAGGAGTGGGGCACAGGGTGGGTGGCACAGGAGGCCTGTGGACAAAGGCTGCCCACCAGCCCAGCACCTCCAGCAGGCAGCACGGCCTCTGAGGCTTCTTGGCTGTTCCCACCAAGATGAAAACCCCATTCCCATAAGTTACTACCCACCCAGTACCCAACCTGCCACTACCTGCACCACCAGCCCTCACCCCAGTTCACTCCACAGGGTTCTCCATGGCACTGAAACCCTGAACCGCGGAGGCAGGAACTGTGGACAAGCTCCTCTCCCTAGTGTTGGCCAACCAAGGGACAGAGCACTGCTGGCATGAGGCTGTAATGACTAAGTAGGCTCATGGAGGCATCTAAAACGACCCACCCACTGCAGAGATCTGCATACAATAGCAGGCATGTAGTCCTGTCACCTCTGCTAAGCTGCGACTCTTCCCTCTCACCTGGTCCCAGTGACCAGGTTTACAACTTTCCATCAGGTGCGACTGGAGCCCATCTCAGTGGAGCACAGTCTCCATCACCAGATGTCAGAGGCCCTGCAAATGCTACCTCATGCTGGACAGCCACACACATTGGGACACAAGCCTTTATTCCAGCACTCGGGAAGGATCGCTAAGGCCCACATCCATTAGAGGTTAGCATAGCTTCTGTTAAAAAGAAAATGAAAAATCCAAGCTGGGGCTGAAACCCAGTGAGCAGAGCACCTGTCCTGTCTAGCACGCCCGAAGTCCTAGGTTCCGTCTCCAGCATAGCCTAAACCAGGTGTGGTGCTGCATGCCTGACATCTCATCTCAGCACTTGAGTGGAGGCAAGAGGATCACTTAGAGCTTGAGGCCCTCTCTCAACAAGAAATAACAAGACAGCCAAGAGGTAGAGGAATCAGAGCCCTCTCACACTGTTAGTGAAAAAAAGTGGAGCACCACTGTGGGAAAAAATACAGGGGCTCCCCATAAGTTCCACATGGCTAACCTCTGGGGGGGGGGTCAGCATACCACAGATAAAGGCCCCAGCAGTGTGCACACCATGTCTGTGGCAGCTGAGAACCGTGTAAGCGCCCTCCATGGGCTCTGGCCACACCATGGAATGCAGGCTCTCAACCCCTCGGCAGAGCCCAGGGATCTACAGCATGGGGGCAGGGGGGACAGTCCCTGCTATGCTGTGGTGTACCTCCTGTGGGAAGCTGCTGAAGAAAATGGACACTTCATAACGGAAACCAACACAGCAAACACAGGACCTATCCACCCTTCTTGGCACACTGGCAGGCCCCACTCCCAGGAGCAGTGATTCTGGTATGTCCCTGGCATCCAGGAAGAGGGAAACCACTTTGTGCTCTCTCCAAGTTTAGGACAGTCATGGGCAAGAAGTGGGGAAGCATATACTCAAGGGAAGTGCTCCCACTGATCTCCTGTGAGGGGGACAGACAAAGGGTCATGACCTCTACCTCTCAAATGGCCCCAGGGGCTAGCCTGCCCCATGGTGGCCTGCTACAGAGCCTACAGGGCATCCTGGGATGAAGTGGTCTTCCAGCGACCTTCTCTACACCTGCAGGGCATCACCCAGCAGCACATCTTGGGTCTGGGCACTCCTGGTGCCTGGAGCACCTGGCTGATTAGTAGCAGTGCAATGTGAAGAGCCTGGCATGTAATGCTCTAAGAGTCAGGGAGGAGACACCATCCCAGCTCAACTATCCCCAGCCTCCCATCTCAGCCTGGCCCTCCTCCAGCTCCACATGACTACCCCACCTCTGGCTAACCTTGGCATGGATGCTCAGCAGTGGCCTCCCACTCTGCCCTGAGCGTGTCTCCCCAGGAGCCCAGCAGGGCCAGGTGCAACCCATAGACCACCACCAGGAAAGTTGAGAGATGCAGGGAATAGAAAGTAAAGCCAGGCTGGGGAGATGACTCCATGGGCATTGAGTTTGCTGTGCAAGTGTAAGGGTCTCAGTTAAAGCCATGAAAAGCTGAGCACACACATCTGGAATCCCAGTGTTCCTATGGTGACTCCAAAGGAAGCTAGCCTGCTAATTGGAGCAGTGAATGAGAGACCCTGCTTCAGACACAGTGGATAAAGGACCAACCCCCGAGATTGTCCTCTGACCTATATGCACATACCATGGCATGCACACACACACTTAAGGCCGAGACTACATAGTGAACTCCAGGTCAGCCTGGGCTAGAGCGAAACCCTATCTGGGGGAGGGGGAGGCAAGGAGGGTCTGGTAATGTGGCTCAGTGGCACCTGCTTAGCAAGCTCAAGCTCCAGCCACAGCAGACACACAGATAAACATGAGGAAGTTTACGATGACAATAAAAACAGCTCATCTAGATTGAGGGAGAGGAGATACAAGATCACATGAGCAGAGCATCATGACACGTGGTGGCAGACAGGACAGGGGAAGGAGCTGGGCTGGGGTAGGGGTGTGAGTGGGCATTCACACCTTTTCCAGGTGGCTTCCACAGTGAAAGGAAACTTCTCCCACGTGCCACTTCTGAAGGCCAGCGACGCCAGCAACTTCACCTGGACCTGCAGTCCTGTCCCTCCAACCCTAGTGACTCAGCTGGGAGGCGCAGCTCCAGCCTAGAGGTTATAATTAGCGTCGGCTCACAGCCACCCTGTGCATACAGGACTCTATGATACTCACTGAGTAGGATAGTCTCCTCTCTGCATGGTTTGACACTGGCTTTTCTCGTTTTTCAATTAAAAAGTGACAAAACAGTCAGGCATGGTGACATGTGCCTATCACTTCAGCATCTTGGAGGTAGAGTCAGGAGGACTAGCCTTTCAAAAAAGACCCTGTCTCACAAGAAAATAACAGGGGCTAAGATATAGCTCAGTCAGTAGAATGTGTGCCTAGCATGCATGAGGCCCTGGGTTCTATCCCCAGCACTGCATAAACCTTACATGGTGGTGCACACCTATCATCCATGCACTAAGGAGGTAGAGGCAGGAGGATCAAAAGTTCAAAGCCAACCTCAGCTATATAACAAGTCCAAGACCAATTTGAGCTACATGAGACCCTGTCTCAAAAAAGAATTAAGAAATAAATAAAACTTTAAAAATAGAAAGGACGAGAGGGGGTGGCACATGCCTTTAATCTCAGCACTTGGAAGGCTGAAGTAGGAGGATCACTATGAATTCAAGGCCAGCTTAGGCTACACAGTAAATTCCAGGTCAGCCTGGCCACAATGAGACCCTTAAAACCAAGAAGGAAAAAAAGGGAATGAAGTATTATGACAAAAACAAAATGATAAAATTATCCACATGCCATGGCTGCCTGCCATTTGCTGCTTCTACAGGTAGGAGGTCATTTGGAGGCACTGTCCCGAGTGTCCCTCGGGACTGCAGAGATGACACAAACCCTGGCTGGGTGATTCACACAGAGGAGAAGCAGAGATGGTGCCCATCATCAGGGTGGAGGGCTGTCACCATGCACCTGCAAGCCACATCAGGGAAGCCATGGCACCTGGGGAGAGGATCCTGACAACCGCCAGAGCTCTCCTGCAGGTCTGGTTGGCAGCCCAGGGCTGGGCAGAGCAGAGGGAAGAGCACACTTGTTTGCATGCTGGCTGGTTCCTGGCAGGGATGTCACAATCGTGGTGTGATGTCAAAACTGCTTGGAGGGAGATGAACTCTGACCTGTGATGAGTCAACAGAAGGTTCCACGAGCTGCCTGTTTACACACCGTCAGAGCAGCATAACTGGGCAGCCGGAAGCACTGTCAAGGGTCATAGTGGCCAGGGCAGGGCTTGGTCCCAGACACCCATGGCACACACACCTTCAATCCACCAGCTATACAGATGTCAGAAGGCAGCTGCAGGCTGGCTCCGACCTGGTTGGTCATTCAGTAAGGGGAACTCACCCCCAGTACCCTGCCACACACATGCATCGGAACTCACCCTGTCAAGCCAGAGGCACAAGGCCACCATGACCCTGATGCCTACACCAGTCTTTTTCACCTGGCCCAGCCAGCTGGGACACAGCCCTTCGGAGGCAGCAACAGGGCTGGGCAATGCTTGGCTTCTCGGCCACCTCCTCTGGGAGGTCCTGGGAGGTGACTCAGTCTCCAGAGCCTGTGTCCTTACCTGAAATATGGGTACCAGTCTCCCAAGGGTCAGTGAGATGATGGGAGGAACGGCACAAGGGGTAAGTGAGGAGGAGCTACCAGATAAAGGTGGTCCTCTATTACCTTGTAGCTTACTCTGAGAATAGGGCACAACACAGATGCACCAGTGACAAGAAGAATCTGTAGGGCCACTGCTTATGTCACTAATGGGTGGGGGATGGGGACAATAATGTGTCAATGGTAGTGAGGCTTGTGGGGAGCTTCCCCCACCCCAGCCTCAAACAAGAATACGGCATGGGGACTGAAAGGCAGCCAGGACAGAGGGCAGTGACATGCTCTCAGGAGCCAGCTCCCCCAGGCCGCAGGAATGGTGGGCACACGGCAAGCACCCAGGGGGCCTGGCCCATGTGGGCACTGGCTTAGGCCGTTTCTAAGGAAGGCCAAAATATACACAGGGTACTCAGGACCAAGAGGCAGCACCCACCTGGCAAAGAGCCTCTCCAGGGTGGGGGCCTCAAGATGAACTGGGGCTCCTCCTGCTGCACAGCGCAGATCTGACCTCTGCAGCCCACCCGTAGCCTCCTAGTAGCAGGCAGCCACCAGGTCCCTCACCATCATGTCACTACTTTACCTCCCTCCTCATACCACACCTGCTAAGTCCGTCTTGTCCATTTCTGTGTCCTCTCCTGAATATTCTATTGCCCATAACACAAGGGGTCCATCTGGTGTCTGTGGGGCCCAGCCCCAAGGACTGGCCCTGCCCTGGTGGGGCTCTCCTACTGAGACACAACTCTAGATCCTTCTCTCGGGTTCTAGGGGTGCCATCCCAGAGAACCAGCTGAGAGTCGGGCCTGGGACATGCAAAACCAGGAGATGGAGAGGTCAGGCATGTGACCATCCCCAAGACAGCCGGAGGCTCTAATCCCCTATTATAGGACCCTCAATTTTGCCTGGCCACTCTGGCCTTCTCCAAGGGTGGGGAAAGGTCATGTGGCTACAGAGCTCCTCTTAACTCAACAATGACAAAATACAACCCAGGAGGTGGTGGCAGCCCCCACCCCAGGTAGGTCAGTCACTTTCTCAGAGTAGTCGGGGACACTTCTCTCAAGAAACATGGGAGGCCTGTTCTGGAGAATGAACTGTGTTCCTCTTCTCTCTCCTACAAGTAACCCAGCCAGACCAAAAAAATACAGATGAACTACATACCAGAACCAATAGCTGGGAGGAGAGCTTTATTTGCTTTGGAGACAGGGGCTCATGTAGCCCAGGCTTTCCTTGAACTTCTGATCATCTTGCCTCCACTTCCTGAAAGCTGGAATGACAGTCGTGCACCACACCCAGTTTATGTGATGCTGGGGATCAAATCCAGGGTTTTGTGAACCCCGTTCTGAGATGGGGTCTTGCTCTGCAGTTCAGGCTGGCCTCTAACTCAGGGTCCTCCTGTCTCAGCTCCTAAGTGCTGAAATTAAAGGGGCGCAACACCAACCCAAGCCCAGCAACAAGACCAAGATGGCTACGACTAGAAGCCGCAGGGATTACTGCCCACAATCCAGCATGCCGCTAAACCAGTGCACACACCTGACTTCCCTGCAGACACACAGCGGCTCCTTCTCCAGATGTTCAATGGGGAGCTCCTTTCCAGCCCCAGTCCTGGCCATACCTCAGTTAGGAAAGCCTCCAGAGAAAACTAGTAATAAGAGGTGCCTTCAATCCCAGCATTGGGGAGGCAGAGATATGAGGATCACCATGAGCTCAAGGCCAGCCTGAGACTACATAGTGAATTCCAGGTCAATCTGGGCTAGAGTTAAGACCCTACCTCAAAAAAAACAAAACAAAACAAAGGAGGTCCAATGGTGTGCACCTGTCATCCGAGAATAAACAAGGCAGGAGGAGGAGGATCCAGAGTGGGAGGTCAACCTGGACTACAGAAAACAAAGTGAAAGTGAAGGCTGGGAATGTGGCCCAGCGGTGAGCGCATCTTAGCATGGGTTCCATGCCCAGCACTGGAAAAACAGAAACAAAAGTGAAACAGCAACCCTGTGGCACAAGCCACAGCCCAGAGAGCAGAACTCCACCATCCATACTCTTTCCCCATGGCTATCGCCCCAAATCAGGGTAATTCAAGGCACATCCTGAAATCAGTATCACAGAGCCACCCCAGTCTCAGCTCAATCCCCCCAACTGCCCAGAGGGCAAGATGAACTCTGAAGCCAGGCGTGGGGTGGCACCTGCCAGCCCAGGGCAGGAGAGGCCGAGACAGAAGAGTGGGTAGTGTGAGACCAACCTGGGCTTCACTGGAAGACCTTGCCAACAGCAGATTAAACATGACAATTGTCACTTCGCTGCTCTATCAGCCTTCCAGATAAACCCAAGTTTGCACTGCCCCAAAACTGAACCCTGCCGGTCATGCTGGGAGCTGGCTCGGGGTCTTCTGTTTTGTTTTGTTATTAACTGAGCAGAAGCTACCACACACGACTGGGCTCCAGAGGCGACGCTAAAGCGGGACAACCCAGCTTGGGTTGGGGATGTAAACCCACACCAGACTTAAAAATAGTGTAAAAGGATGGCACAGGGCACTGAGAGAGAAGGTTGGTGTGCACAGAAGCCCATGGCCACCAGGTACCAAGTCCACCTGACATGACTCACACCTTAGTCCCCAGCTGTTTCTGGGAAACCCGCCTTCCTCCTGGACAAGTCAGAATGGCCCTGGGGGGGGGGAGAGGACTCGGGGCTGGAATGCCACCAGGAAGAGTGGCTCTGCCGGTCGGTCACCGGGAGGCCACCAACTCCTCCTCCTCACCTGCAGGGGCGCTTTAATCCTCATCTTGGGGAGCCTTTAAGACCAGGCAAGAAGGACAACTTCCCAAAAAAGGGGAAAGCTGAGACACGGGACAGGCAGGAAGTGGCCCAAAAAAGTGGGACAACCGGAGGGAGGGGTGGGCTGTGGGGAATGCAAATCTAGGGAAAGAAATTCCCAGCTGAGCTCATGGTCCACAGCACAGCCCAGGCAGGAAGAAAGCCACATTCCTTCCTCCTGAGTGTGCGCGCACGCGCGTGTGTGTGTGTGTGTGGTCCCCCCACCCCGCCCAGCCTGGACACACAAACACGCATCTCCCAGCTTGGGTGGGACCCCAGCCCCCAGCCCCACTGTCACAACATTCCCAAAGGACCAGCGATTTCTGTCCCAGCAGCTGGATGGAGCCATGGACACACACGCAGAGAGGAAGATGTCCGGTGGGGACTCTGCACCCCAGGTGCGCCCCCAAGGTTAGGACCCAGACCAGGGACACCGGAGGATCCCCGCCCACCCCGCCCCCAGCCAGGCGACCACCAGAAAGCCTCGAACTTCCCCCCAAAGTGACCCACATCAGACAGAAACGACCAGGTGTGGCACCCGGGCCCACATGCCCTCGTCCCCACCGCATCCATGCCATGGGGAGACAGACGGGGTCACAGGGACGAGCTGTCAGCGTCTGCCACCACGACGCCTCCAAGCCCGGCATGGCTGTCACACACCTGTCATCCCGGCACTCGGGAAGCTGAGGCAGGGGGATGGCCACGAGTTCGGGGATCGACCCCGAGGGACTTCACACGGGAGCGTCCCCGCGACGTCCAGGGAGACACGACTGTCCACACCCCCGTAAATGGACCGCACAGGTGTCCCCAAGGCGGTGGCCGGGGTCCCCGCCGCCCACCCGCCAGGGTCCACTCCCGGGACCGACGAGGAGTGTGCGCGGGTTCCCAGGGCGCCGCGGCCAGGGGCACGCGAGAACGGACCCCGCTGGCCCGGGCAGCCGCGCTACCCACCTGGCTGGCACGGTAGCTCTCGAAGGCCTTCAGGGCGCTGTCTGTGAGCTTCACGTGGAATACCGACACCCTGCCGCCGTCGCTCGCGCGCCCGCACGACAGCCCGTAGCTCCGAGCCTCCTTCAGCGCCGCCATCTTGCGACCATCGCTCCCCCCGCCCGCCTCCCCTCAGCCGTCTTGCGCCGGCGCGCCCCACAGGCCCCGCCCCACCGCCCGCCGACGCGCTGCATAATTCATGAGGCGCCTCTGGCCACGCCCCCAGCCGCGCGGTGGGGGCGGTCCTCAGCGTTCACCCGCGGAATGATGGCGGGATTAGCCACGCCCCCAAACGCTCAGGAAGCCGGCCTTCACGCTGGGGCGACTCGCTGAGGCGAGGCCACGCCCCCAGGGTCTCGGCCGCAAGGATTGGGAGGCTCGCGACGATGACCACGCCCCCGCGGGCAGGCACGAAGCCCGCCCTCGCCGATGAACGGATCATTCGCTGGCGCACAGCAGTGCGGCACGCCCCAAGCTCTCGGAAAGCCCGCCTCCGTGGCCAGGCGATTCGCTGATTTACATTAATTATTCATGAGGCTTGGCTGGCCACGCCCCGACGCGCTCACAGACCCTCTCTTGATGGCAAAACCAATCGCTGGCATTTAGCCCCAAAACTGTCACCAAACCCGCCCTGGTGAGGCGCGGTAGGCCGCGCCCCCGACGGTCTAAATGAGCTGCTTTATCATGCATATTCATGAGGCGATGATAGCTTCATCTCTACAGGCCAGCACTGCCAAACCCCGCCTCCACACGCGCGCGTCTCCCAGGCCACGCCTCTGTTATTTATAACCCTGACGCTTTAGGCGCGTCGAGACCACGCCCCCTCGCGCACTGACGCCAGGCATTATTTATGAGATCCGTCTTCCCTATGGCTTCTGCAGAGAGGCTCTGCCCGCAGGGCGTGAAGGGGCGTGACCTCGACGCAACTCGTGGGGGCGGGGCCCGCACGGTGCGTCCCGCGTTGGTGGGCGTGGCTATGTAAATGAGGCACGCGTGGACCGCCGGGTTGTGTCCCTATGGCTGGGTGGGATTCCCACACCCAGGGCTGCTAGGTCTGTGAACAAGGCGCTCCGCCTAAATTTTCTTATGATAAGTGTAGATTTTGGGGG
>PVHP010005608.1:0-64219 GCA_004024765.1 Zapus hudsonius
CTAGGAGAGCAGAAGCCTCAGACAGTTTTGGATAAACCCAGCATACGTACTTCAGGGGTGTTTCCTATGGGTACGGATACTACAGAGATTCTCCCTTCGTTTACTGTATGTCCTACAGCAATTCTCTTCAGAAAGCTTCTCCTTGAACTCTACTTCTAAGAATGAGTCTTCTGGGCTAGAGAGATTGCCTAGTGGTTAAGTCGCTTGCCTGCAAAGCCTAAGACCTGGGTTTGTTTCCCCAGTACCCACATAAAACCAGAGACACAATGTGGAAAACGTATCTGGAGTTCTGGAGTTCCTTTGCAGTGGCTAGAGGCTCTGGCATGCCCATATATGTATATATATATATATGTATATATATATATTCTCCCTCTCTCTTTCTCTATCTCTCTCTCCTTGCAAATAAATAAGTAGAATATTTTTTTTAAAATTTAAAGGAGAAATTCAAAAATCTCTGGTCATTTTCAGCTTGGAGATGGTGACACAGAGCAAACTGCAGGCTGAGTTTAGCAGAATAAGCAGGTGACTGTGTCAGAGCCCTTTAGGCACAGGGCAGCCTGGGACATGTCAGCAAGTTCACCTACTGTCTCCTCTCCCCAGGGAGTGGGAGGATTTATAGTATTCGGTATACACCACAGCTCTATCCCAGGTCTTGTTTAATAAACAGCTGTAATCAAAAGTATTGTTACCCAGATGTTCTTGATGACTGAGGGCTGTATTAAGCCCCTTGATTAAACAGGAAGGCAGACATGGAAATATACAGAACTAAATAAAAGAGGTGACACATGAATTGTGTGTGACCAACCAACTCCCTGGCTTAGTTTATCCACATGTAATGTAAATCCTTCATCATGTTTAGCTTATCTATTATATAATTTTAATCTGTATCTAGCTCGCTAGGCATTAGGGTAGAAAGAAGAGGTACATTTTGTTCTTTGACTCTCATGAAAGATGCTAGCCAAAATGCTTAAAATGAGCTGGGCACTGTGGCTCATGCCTATAATCCCTGTACTCCAGAGGCTGAAGGAAGAAAACCCTTGTGAGTTCTAGGTCATCCTGGTTAGAGTGAGACCCTGACTTTAAAAAAATACTTAATAGGAACATTATTTATACATAACTCCATATACCCTATGATATAGCAAATTGCCTTTAGCTATTGTGTGATCGTATTTCAGTACTTTCACAGGAGTCTTAGATGGTCAAAGCAGAAAGGAGTATTTTTCGTGTCCAAAAAACTTTGTTGTCTGTACAGATGGATTTTGAAGAATTTCAAGGTGCTAGCTTCCAATAAATGACTTACTTCCCATGAAAAGAAAAGTATATTTCTTTATACTATAAAATCTACAACAGAACAACTTGCGGTCCAAATTGCATGACCTTCCTCCTGCCTCGATTCTGAGGACAATCATGAGTTTCTTGCTCTATAGGATTTCTTTCATATAATCTCATAAAGTTTCAGTGGCGAGTCACTGGTGGTCTGCAGTGATCCCCTTCTTGCTTCCAGAGTTCTTATCCATCTATATCAGTGCCCAAGGAAATCCTCAAACTCCACATTAAAAGGAAATAATATTTTTAATATATTTTATTTGCAAGGAGAGAGAAAGAGAGAGAATAGGCTTGTCAGAACTTCTACCCACTACAAATGAAGTCCAGATGCATGTGCCTCTTTGTGCATCTGGCTTTATCTGGGCACTGAGGAATTGAACCTGGGCCATCAGGCTTTGCAAGCATCTTTAACCTCGGAGCCATCTCTCCAGTTCTGGAAATATTTTAAATGCACCCAGCTCTAGTGGGGAAACGGTCCTAACCAAGGCTTCAAAGATTCCAAAGGGGATCTTCTAGCACTAAACAAAGCAGCCCGAGGGGCCTCCTACCAGAATTGATGTTTTATCTAGGAAGATGGCTCATCTCTGACTGGCAATCTCCTGCTCCCACCCCATGCCTCTCTGGGATTAAAGGCACCACATCATGTAAATGAAGCTTGAGGTACACAGAATGCTCTGTGAGACCATCATTCACCCTTCCAGGGATGCAGGGTTAGCTATTGTGGGGATCTCTCCAACAAGAATTTTTTTTCTTTGTTTTGCTGTCCAGCTCCTGCCAATAAGCAGGGCTCAGGAAGAGATGGAAGGAGGGAGGAGGCTTTATTGGAGATCCTGATCTTCTACAGATGCCCTGCTTGGATGTTGTGGGTAAACTGGGTTAGTTACTGTCAGTCAAGCCTTCTCATGTGGGTAGCTTCTCTGTCTCCTTCCCTGGGACTGGTAGCCCGGTGGGGGGGGCCTGAATGTTAACTCCTCCCTGGTGCTTCCTCGCTGGTGCTGTGTACCATCTCCTGTGGTTCCCATGAACTCTGCCTTCACTGAAAACAGTCTACTTGCCCCTGACAACTGCTGGTTTGACTGGATCACTCCATTACTGTGTCACTCTACCGAGCATATTACAACGAGATAAGACCAGTACTTAAGAAGTTCTGGCATGCTACGGATTCTCTTAAATCTTTTAGAATAATCCAGGTACACACAACATTTTTTATTATAAATATAACAACTATCATAAAAGGAAGAAGAAAATCTTGTTCCTGAAGATGAAAAACCTGAGGGCCCAGGGTCGATTCCTCAGTACCCACATAAAGCCAGATGCACAAAATGGCACACACATCTGGAGTTTGTTTGCAGTGGCAGGAGGCCCTGGCACACCTATTTTCACTCACTCTCTCTCTCTCCCCTCTCTTTCAAATAAATAAATAGCCCATTAAATAATGTAACTCATTATGGATAACAAAAAAATAAATATTTTAAAAAACAAAAGAAATGAACTGGTTTAAAAAAATCTTATTCCCCAAAGCATGGGTCAATAGCATAATTCTTTTTTTCATATTTATTTATCCATTTATTTGTAAGAAGAGAGAGAATGGGAGTGTCAGGGCCTCCAGCCTCTGCAAACGAACTTCAGATGCATGCACCACTGTGCATCTGGCCTTACATGGGTACTGGGGAATCGAACCCAGGTCATTAAGCTTTGTAGGTGAGCACCTTAACCACTGATCCATCTCTCCAGCCCACTAGCACAATTCTTCCAGCGTTCCCTCACACATACTAAAGCTCCAGTCAGTGTTTCTGCATGTAGGAAATGATTTCATGAATGAGAGTGACTCACCCATTGTTAGAGGGTTACACAAAACACTCACTGGCTTCCAACAGACCTCGGCAGACTAGAGTTGGTGTCAGAAATCTCCCTCAGTGCAATCCAAGATCAATTCCAATTCTGGATTCCCGGTCTTGCATACCATGGGAAGTATATGACATGGATTTAAATGTTTTATCTCAGGATTGGCTAGGTTGGAAGCTAGACACTGCAGAGAAGGAAACAGCAGACTTTTCTTAGGATGACTTTGAGACGGGCAAGGGGTGATGGCAAAGACAGCCGGGTCAGGAGGGCCCTGCAGCCGCATGCAAATGCCATAGAGACAGAGCTCTTGAGCTGTGAATTAAACCAGAACATGAGTAGGTGCTGGTTTCTCCTTGCAGCTTTTATCAAGGTGGGACCAGAAAGAGACCATCTCAGGCAAAGGTTGTCTGTAAGTTATAAGCAGAGGTGGAAAACACCAGACAGTGTCTAGTAATGATGGATCTCAAAGGACCAGGAAAGCGAGCTGCTCCTCAACCTATAGAGCAGAAAAAAGCATTCACCACGCATGACCTTTCCCAAAGGAGAAAGCTTCTTCAAAGGTGCCTGGAAGGCAGGCCTTTAGGAAAGATGAGAGAACCCTGTGTCCTCTCACCCACATCCATGTTTCAGAAGACCTCAAGTAGATATAGAAGGGAGGGGCACAGAAGAGATGGGCCAGGCACCAAAGCTGGGAAATCCTGCTCAGTCCAGGATGGAGTTTGCTTGTGGCCATTTCCCATGTGGAACTCACTAGGAGTGGGCTGGGAGATGGCTTGGAGGTTAGGAGTACTTGCTGCTTAAGCACGAGGGCCACACATGTCTGTAATTTCTGTCCAACGTGGCTGGATACCAGAGCATTGCTGAGGCTCACTATGGACAGCAGCTCTGGGTTGAGGAAGAGACCCCATCTCAAGGAAAGAAATACATGAATGAGAGACAGGAGGACACTGGATGTTCTCTGCAGCCTCTGCACGCATGTGCACGGGGCATGTGCATCTTCATGCATGAGAAAAGTAATTCCTGTAACTAGTACCCTGGTGGCAATCCTGGAAACAAAACCTGCTGGCATTCCTTTCCTTTCTCTGCCACGGTTGATCTGCACATGTGGAAAGTCACATGGACATGATGGACAAGTAAGTCCCCCTGGGTCTGCTAAAATCGAATCTTGTCACTCACTGAATTTCTCTTCCCTGTCCAGTTAACACTTCTCACTGTTCAACATAAGAAAGAAGCTCACTGGTTAAGGCTTTTGTTTTGGAAGCCTAAAGACCACAGTTTGATTCACCAGTACCCATGTAAAGCCAGGTGCACAGGGTGGTGCATGCATCTGGAGTTCATTTATAGTGGCTGACAGCTCTGGAACATTCCTCTTCTCCCTTCCCCTCCTCTCTCCTCCCCTCCCCTCCCCTCCTGTCCTCTCTTCATCTGCCTTTCTCTCTCACACACAAATAAGTAAATATAAAAAAGAAAGATATGATAAGGCATCTATAAGGATATAAAATGCCTCATACTCTAGAGAAGAGGGTTCCAGGGATAATACTGTCTTCGTCTCAAAGACACATGGCAATATCTAGAGACATTGATAATATTCACAACTGAGGTACGTTGGCATCTAGTGGGTAGAAGTCAGACTTACTTCTGTGTGTGCCACCCTACAGGGGACTCTTCACACAAAAATCAATCCAGTCCAACATGTCAGGAGTGTCAAGGTTGAGGAATTCTCACCTAGCAGGTGTCATGAGACACGGGAGTGCAATACAGAGATAAGTGTGGCATGAACTGAGGCAGAGATAAAGCTAAGAGCTATCAGACTGCCAATGTTGAAATGAGTGACGAACGCTTGCGGTTGACAAGCCGGCAGGGACATGGCATCTTCATTACATGTTGGTGAGAACTGTAATCTTAGCTCTAACTTTTGAGCAGGGAAATTTGGCAGTACATATCATAAGATTTTCAAAAATATTGTTATTTTCTTTGTAAGGAAAGAGAGGGGGATCAGGAGAATGGGCACACCAGGGCCTCTTGCCAAACAATGTCCCACGTTGTGCATCTGGCTTTATATGTATACTGGGGATTTGAACCTGGGCCATCAGGTTCTGCAAGCAAGCACCTTTAACCACTGAGACATCTCCCCAACCCTATTATAAGATTTTTAAATATTCATATGATTCCTATTTTTAGTTTCCTTCCATTCCCATCTTCTTCTCACTGCTTTTTCTTCCCTCCCTGGAACACAGCCCTCAGTGGTGACGTAGGACACGACATGATGAGTGTGGGCCAGTGTACAGAGGTTATGGCTGGGAACCACACAGAGCTGGGAGCTGGATGGAGGGGCCAGGGGCTGAGATGCTGCAGGGATACAGGCACCACACCAGGAAGGGGCGTGGGCAGGCAGGAGGCAGGGAGCAGGGTCTTCATAGCAGGGAGACTGGGGACTTGAAGCAAGCAAATAAAAATATTGACGATAATAGGAATCAACTTGCCAATTGCCCAAGAAGATATGGGCACATACACAGGGCATAAAGCTAGAAAGACCACTGGTTGTTGCATTAAAATTGGTGACATGAGCATGAAATATGATTTTATAACAGGGCCTAAAATAGAGAAATTTATAAATTTCTATTTCTATTGTGTATTGTGTGTGTTTCTTTCCTAGCTGTGTCTTCTGAGAGATATAGAAGCAATGACACCCAGGTAATGATGAGCATATGAGCCTTCCAGATCTTGATGACTTCATACTGTCCTCACATGATACATTAGATCACTAGACTTGTTCATCTACACGAGGCAACTTTATACTTTTTGGTCCAAGTCTTTCCATTTCCCACCCCTCCCCTCAGTGTTCTATCAGAGCTACCCCGGGGAATGGGAAATTTGCCAAGAAGGCAGATTTTAGGGACTTTTCACACACACACACACCTATGAGATGAGCTTATGCTACTTTGTTTAACGGTAGTAATCATTTTACTATGCACATATGTATCAAGATGAGTATATCAAAATATGTTGTATTCTTAAATGTACACAATTTTTAAAAGGAAAAAAATGTCATCCTCCTCTAAGAGGGAGGATAAACTAAGCTAGTGAAAGCAGAAGAAGGGCCTGGAGCATCCTAGGATACCAAAAACTAAAGAAATGCTCAGCTGGGCGTGGTGGTGCATGCCTTTAATCCCAGCACTCAGGAGGCTGAGGTGGGAGGATCGCCATGAGTTCAAGGCCAGACCCTGACTACATAGTGAATTTCAGGTCAGCCTGGACTAGAAGGAGACTGTACATTGAAAAAAAGAAAGAAAAAGAATAGCTTGATACATGACAGGACAAAGGATCTGTCACACATTCCCACTGGCCAAACTTAAGACAATTTGAATGTCAAACTAAACAATGAGAGTAAAAGACTTCAACTTATTCACTGCAAAAGAAATCTAAGAACATGTCCTGCTCTGAGTGAATAACTGCATGAGAAAGCGAGTCCTTCCTTGTAGAAGAATGCCAACTTTACATGGAGGAGTGGTGGAAACAAAGAATCACCCCTTGGCAACCTCCACAGAGGTGGCTGACTCTGGCAAAAGTCATCAATGAAGGTAGGTCTGTAGGCGGAGGATTAATGAGGAACAGGCCGTTAGCATAGCCTTAGCATCCTTCCCCACAAATATCAAAGTAGAAAACGAAACAGTGATTTAAGGTGGGAAGATCTGGCAGACACCAAAGTAATGAGGTAATCAGGTCAGTATCCCAGGGGGTGGCATGGGTTGATGGTAAGGAGTTGAGCAGACCAGGGTTTTAGTCTATGGTATTCCCACTAGTACTAGACCTGAGTGCAGTTCTTAACAAATGTCCAGCTAAGAACCTGGGTGGAGAGGACAGGCTGGAAGACCTGCACTCAGGGCCCGGGGATATATCTCAGTGGGTAAAGTGTTTCCCAGCAAGCATGAGGACATGGTGCTCTCCAGCTACAATCCTAGCACTGAGGCAGCCCAGACAGGCAAATCCCCTGGGCCTTGCTGATCAGCAAGTCTAGATTAATTGGTGACCTCTAGGACAATGAGAGACCTTGTCTTAAAAGAGATGGGCATCGTTCCTGAGAATTGACCAGAAATGGTTGTTCTCTTGTCTCTACATGCACACGCACACATGAACCAACACACACACACACACATACACACACCTCATATGCATACGTCAAAGGGGCAGGAGAGAGAAGACCAGTATTCTAAGACCTGAACGATTGCAACAACTTTGGGGACAGGAAAAACTTTCTGTAGCACCTTTCTAGAAGAGCCACGGCAGAGAGAAACAGCATGAATCCTAGATTCTTCAAGGCAAGGAACATTGGGGGAGAAACGATAACATATGAACATATGAGTACTCTGGATTAGATGGTAACTTTTGGACCAACATCCGTTTTCTGATTTGGTGGGTTGTTTGCTAACTATGTAGGTCAAGGGCATGCTCGATTTTGTAAAAAAAAAAAAAAAAAAAAAAAAAAAAAAAAAAAAAAAAAAAAAAAAAAAAAAAAAAAAAAAAAAAAAAAAAAAAAAAAAAAAAAAAAAAAGACATAACATTCAAGAGTGTAGAATAACATCTTCAATTTGTTATAAAATATTCAGAATAAAGATAAATGGCTTTATTCATAGGTAAGCATATGCAATAGTATATGAATATACAGGCTATGTATTTTAAATTGAAATTATTTGTTACATATATAGACACACAGAAAGATAGACCAGCAAAGAGGAAAGAGAGGGAAGCTGAGGCTTTGATCTTAATGACACAGAAACACAGACAAGATTACACAGCTGTCCCTTGTTATCTCGAAAGTATTGGCTGAGGACGGCTGGGGATTTTACTAAATGCACGGTTCTCAAGTCCCTTATACAAAATGGCCTGGTAGCTGCATACAACCTACTCTCATTCCATATTACTTACAATACCTAATCCAACAAATGCTATGAGGTATACAAGGAACAATGAGAAGAATCTGTTTATTCAGTACAAATGCAATTGTTCCCCTGAACATGCTTCATCTATAATTGGTTGAAATGTGGAGCCCATGTGTACAGAGGGTTGACTGTACTAATATTTTTATCATACCCAACTAATTATTTCTACTCAGAGAAAAGGCCTTAGTTAAAGGGCTGACATATATATATATATATATATATATATATATATATATATACATATACATGTGTATATATATGGGACAGGAGGCAATGACTCACTGATTTTCCCAAGAGACTTCATACCTGACTCCTGACTTTGGTCTTCAATTACTAGTTACTGTCAATAGCTTTGAGCTTTACCTTTGGGTTTCTGGCACCCCTGGTGACTGAATGTTCCTCACTGACCCCCACTGCCTACCTTTGACTAACACACTAGTCTGTCTAGGGACAATCCCAGAACTTCTATAGGATCCTGGCTTAAAGGAGAGGCCAGAGGCTTCCATGAAAGCTTCTTTTACAAAGCAAATATGCTGCCTTTAATGGGACTGCAACTTGCTTAGAAAGCCTTTAGATGTTGCTTATGAGAGCTGACTGCCTCCCACCTGCCCAGCCAATCCTTGATAACATCACGAATCTGCACGTGACTGAATCAAGGAAAGGGCTAGGAGCACCCTCATTCTAGGTTCCCAGGGAACAAAGCAGACTCAGGACTGGTTGATGAGTAAACAGAGGGACTGATTAACAATCTTAGCAGGTGGTTCCAATGAAAAATGTCCCCAATGTGTTTGAATACTTAATCTCCCATTCTCCGAGTGGTGATGCCTGTTTGGAAGGCTGTAGGAGCATCTGGGAAAGGGAGCCTTGCTGGAGGAAGTGTGTCACTGGGTGCAGGCCTTGAAGTGTGATAGCCCAGCCCTGCTTGCTACACTCAGCTCACTCTCTACTTTCCTCCCTGCTGACTGAAGGTGTGACGCCCTGCTGTCAGCACTCGGGTAGACTTTCCCTGCCATTATGAAGCATCCCCTTGAAACTAGAAGCTAGAAATAAATCCTTTCCTTCCATAGGCTGCTTATGGTTGGGTGTTTTGTCCCAGCAACGAGACATTAACAGATACAGGAGAGTAGCTAGCTCTTTGATTTTTTTTTAATCTGAGGTTTGAGATAATGTAGCTTCAAAACTTCTTTGAAACTTTTCGATCATGAAGTTTTAGTCCTTATTCTGAAATTAATCTTATATTCCTCATAGACAATTTCTTAACCTCTAGTTACCGTTTCTTCCTAGAAGTCTAGTACAACCTCAAAGAACAACAGAATTCACTATGTAGTCTCAGGCTAGCCTCAAACTCACAGTGATCCTCTTACCTCTGCCTACCAAGGGCTGGGATTAAAGGCATGCACTATTATGTCCAGATGCTCATCTCTTTAATTCTAACAGTTACGTGGGCCTTTCCAGGGCACAAAACTCTTTCACATGTCTTAATGGAAGTCAGTCAACCACCCATGTAGGTAGGTAGAAAGGGAATTATAGTCCCCATTGTGTAAATTATCAAACCAAGTCAAGGATGACAAGTACCATATCTAAGTGTGTGTGTGTGTGTGTGTGTGTGTGTATGTGTGTGTGTGTGTGTGTGGTGGGCATGCATGTGTGTAGGTATGTGAAGGCACATACGTGTGCAGGTACATGTACATGTGTATGCACATGTGTGTGGAGACCAGACAACAACTTCAGGTGCCAGTCCTTAGAAAGATCCTCCACTTCCTTTAGGGAACGGTCTCACATGGGCCTAGAACTCATTAATTAGGCTAGACTGTCTGGCCAGCCAGCCCAGGGATCCTCTGTATCCACCTCCCCTGTGATGGGTTACAGGTGTTCATCACTATGTCTATTTTATATGAGCTCTGGGGGTTTGAACTCAGTTCCTTGTGTGTATAGAGCAAGCACTTTGCTTCCTGAGCCGCTCCTGTTTCACAAACCAAGAAGCTTACATCCCAAATGTCTCCAGCCCATCACTAGTTAAACTACAAACTCTCAGGGATTATGCCGATGGCTCTCTATCCTCAACACCTCCAATCCAACCCACAGCAAGACTGAGTTCCTCCATCTATATACAGTATCCAGAACAAAGGGCAAAGATTCATCAAGGCCAGTGAGGAGGAGGTTCATTACCTACAGGAGGAAAGAGAGAGAAAAGCAAAAAGCCTGCTAAAGTTTGGGTGTGAAATGCCCCCCACAAGGTCATGTGTTTTTGCACACTTGGTCCCCAGATGGTGGCGCTGTTTTGAGAGGTTATGGAACCTTTGAGATGCCTCCCTGGAGGAAGTCTCTCTCTAAAGGGTGGGCCTTATGGTGTATAACTTGCCTCTGCTTCCTGTCCTGTGTCTGCTTCCGGATCCTCATTAATGTCTGAAGACTGTCCCATGCTCCTACTTCCATGATGGATTGTCTCCCCTCAAACTGTGAGCCGTGATAACACTTTCCTCTCTTAAATTGCTTCTTGTCAAGTACATGATCTCAACAACAATAAAAGCAACCAATGCAAGGCCCATGACCTGGGAAGGGTGCGGCACACAAGAGAAGCCTGTATAACATCTCTGTTACCTAGGGCTTGGAATATGTCGTTTTATATTTATTACTGATCAATATATTTACACCCAGGTTAACACAAATGCCAGAACTTTAATGTTTAGGAGGAAAAGAGGGCACCATCATTTAAGTACTTTCTGCATATCAGAGACCCTTCCTAGGTGTTTTCCCTTCTCATCTTGGGAGTTGGGCATAATCTTTATTTTTACAGATGAGGAGATTAAGGTTTACGGAGGAAAACACAATGTTCCCAAGGTCACAAAGCCTGCTGGACCAAACATTGTGCCAACTGGGAAGTCTCATTCTTCCCTTTATCCTTCACTAGTAATGCCTTGGGCCTGGTCCCTGCCATTTAGAAGCTTCAAATAAGACTTAATGGCTCTTTTGGGTATAATTACAAGCCAGAAAGCATTTGAAATAATGTATAGTCCAAGGAGAGTAGCTAATGGGTTGTTGGAGTTATTGTAATTTCCACTTGAGTTATAGTGATTCCCCTTTTCCCAGCCCAAAGAAATAAGAGGCTGCCTTACAGTATAGTGGAAAGGTAGGAAACTTAATAAGCAGCCAGCCTTAGGCATTCAACTAACTTTGAGAGTGTGTGTCCCAACTTCTCCTAGTTATAAAGCTGTGCATGCAGTCATTCCTCTGTGCATGCGTTTTTTGAAAACAAGGCAGAAGTTAACACATTGTAGCATCTAAGTTCAGATGAAGACACATGGGAAAAATGGCATGTTTTAATGTTTTTATCCATAGAAAACATATGCAGACCTGTTCTATCACGTATCTTATAAAACAACCATAAACCAGGCATGGTGTGGCATGCTTTTAATCCCAGTACCAGAGAAGCTGAGATGAGAATCACTGTGAGTTCAAGGCCAGCTTGGCACTACAGAGTGAGTTCTGTATCAACCTAAGCTAGAGTGAGACCCTACCTCAAAAACACAAACAAACAAAAACAGACACCCAAAATAGATCTGATCTAGAGACCTGGAGTTGATTAACACATTGGCAAGATTTAGGGGGAAAAAAATCAGAACATCATTTGTAACTAACTCAGAACCTCAAAGACAAAAAATAAATAAATAGGAAACATTTGTTAAAATGATCTTTATTTTCCTGGCTGTATCATAGTGGCCATTAATACCAGTGTTGTCCAAATGGTTAGGTGTTCAGGCCCCTACAGGACAGTAGACAACTCACTTCAATGGCAGAGTGTGCTGGCTGGACTTTTATAGAATGGCCCAGTTTGTTTAAACACTGGCATGGTGTTAACAGCACTGAGGTTTTTTTCAACCTTATCACTTCTGAACAACAACAAAAAATCACTGGTTCACCTGAGCAGCCCACCACACAAATTTGAATCCAATGTTTCACAGGAAGCAGTGTTAACTGGTAGACAATTCACTGGAAACCCAACATCACTCCTTCTCCTTAGCAATCCAAACCCTCAGGCACTCATGAAATGTCTGCATGCACGTTAACACTTACTTGCAAAGAAGGGTTGTCTGTCTATGACAGTCACTGTATTTTCAGACTTATAAAAGACAGTGGGGGACCCTTGAGAAGCTGAGCCTTACTTCTAAAGTGACATTCCAAGACCCAGTCCTGAGAAGGGAAAAAAGTGACAATCACAAATTATAAGGGGGGAGGTCTGGAAAAGATCCTGCTTTAAAAAAATTGACCTACAAATGCTTTGGCTTGGCTGTTTTAATGATCACCTTAATAAGACTAAATTGTTCCCAATATTTACAGTCATTCCTCAAATTACATGCTTGGGAAATTTCTGAGCAGTTTTGGATAGCTGACGCTTGCAGGAGGAAAGTAATGAAGTAGCATTATTACAAAAACAAAGCACTTTTATCGTCCCTGGTGAAGAGGAATGGAGAGGACTCTCTCATCCCACACAACAGGCATACAAGTTCCTGCCTGGTAACCATTTCTCAGATCCCAACCCCCCCCCCCCACACACACACACACACACCACCACCACCACCACTGCACCGGTGTGACTGCAAGTTGACAAATGTCATTATTCCTGGGCTCCACGGGAGATGTCCCCAACCAGCAGACAGCAGTCCCAACAACCTTGGAAATGAAGGGATCAGGTGCACAGAGCAGCGTGCACCCAGCTCCGCGTGTCCCTGAACCCAGCTCTCGGCCAAGGCCAGCGCTGCCCCGGACTTGGCATCTCAGTTCCCGGTAAGTGGGGAGCGAAATGCGATGGAAACCTGCCAGGTGCGCTCGGGCCACGCAGAGAAGGTTCTGCTGCGGGAGATCGCAGTGGATGGGTGGCCCAGGCTGCAAACCTAGCAAGCCCGAGGCTTCCCCGCGGGGTGCGTGGGGTGCTCCCCGTCCCAGCGCCTGCCCGTCACTCACCGCTCACGCGCGCCCGCCCGCGCCGCCGAGCCCGGGAGCGGGGTGCCCCGCGGCTGCCGCATGCCCTCCGCTCAGATGGCCGAGGCGACGTCCCTGGAAAGTTCTCCGGGACGGAGGACGGGATGGAGGGGCCCCGCCCCGCCCGCGCCTCCGCAAGTTCCCACGCGAGAGCTCCTCCCGCCGGCCAGGCCCGGCTCTGCGCCGCGCACAGACATCCAGGGCGCAGGGAGCTCTCTGCAAACTTGGGGGAGCCTGCCCAGGACTTGGTCACCAGGAAGGTGGCTGGACCCTAGGGGCTCCCACTGAAGGGTCGCCAGCACCTTGAGGCATGACAGAGGCCTACCTGGGTGTGATCTCCCTATTGAAACGCCTTGCACTGACCCTCTGTCTTTGGGGAGAGAGAGCAGAGAGGTACCTTCAGGGAAATGTCGATAGCCATCAACCATGGGGGAGGCAGGCTTGGGCACTGCCAGGCCCAAGATACTCCAGAACCCTAACTCCAGGGCTGGACCCTTGTACATCAGGCCTGGGGCCGATCCTTGGCACCTTTTTGTTACAGCAGGAAGCACAGCATGTTTGAGCTTCTCCCCAAAGGCCTCCTCTGGATACCAGGCTATGTTTCAAAGCTAACTCATATCTTCATATAGCTTCCACTGACCCGTCTTTGGTAAAGAACTTTGCAAAGGAAGGTGAATGTCCGAAGGTTTCGTTCTCTCTGGGATATAAAATAAAAAAGAGGGCCAAGGAAATGCTCCAAGTTGGGTCTTTCTGGTAACTTCACAAGACAGAAATACTGGGAGGTGTAAGTCCTTCCCAACTGCGGCTCAAACCCCCTGGGAAAACGGAAAGCACGGGTCCACGTGTCATGCTGTAGCCCTTTGCCAATCCTTCATTCATTCATTCATTCATTCGTGTGCATCAGGGCTGAGATGAGACCTTTTGGTAAACTCATTAGGGACACTGTTCTTTGTCATCATTTATCATCAGAGATTCCGCCGTCGGTGAAGACAAGGTTTTTCCTTAATTTAACTTTTTTTAAAAAACATTTTTATTGGTTTCAAATTATATATATATATTAACAAAACAATATGCTCAGTATCATAAGTTATTAGAGAAAACCATGGAAACCAGGATGACTTTCCCTTTTACGCATTAGATATTCTCCCCCCACCATGACTCTTACATTCTTTCCGCCCCTCTTCCGCAAATTTCCCTGGGTCATAGTGGGTGAGTTTAAATTTTGCATAGTTATTAGGTTTTTAAGAATCTCTAAATTTGTGTTTTGGACAGTTTTTGGGCCCCCTTGGTGCCTGTCTCCATTATCCTTCCCTAGGTTATCTGCCTTGCTGTGGGAATGTCATCCCACTTCCTTAGGGGTTGTGCTAGGGCTCTGAATGGTGAGTTTGAGGTGGCTCGTCTCCTGCATGGATGCCCCCATCAAGTCAGATTTTTAACTTTTTTTTAAATTGTGTGTGAGAGAGAGAGTGTGTACACATGCACCAAGGTCTCTTGCTGCCACAGACAAACAAATGTCTGTCCACCTTTATGCTGGGGAATCAAACCTGGGCAAGCTTTGAAAGCAAGCACCTGTTGAGCCATCTCCCCAGCCCCTAATTTAACTTTTTATTGATAATTTGCGAACATGTACATAAAGTATTTTGATCATAATCCCATTACTTTCTGTTGTCTCTCCACCCCCCCCCAACACCACCACTGAACCCCTTCTTTCTGAGTAGTCTCTCTTCTATTTTGATGTCTTTTTTATCCCAATGAAGACAATATTTTGATAATGTCCTCCCCTATTGGGTCTCATCTATGAGACCCTAATGGCAGCCTTGTAAGTCTCAGATCTTCATAGTAGGGTGAATGCTCTGGGGATTTAGAAAATCTTTGTGTAGAAAGAGGTACATTTGCTAAATGAATGTTAAAGGAAGGTCTTATGTTTATCAGAGCTGCAAACCTTTCATATGTGAGAACGGAATCAGGAGAGTAAACAGACCAACTCAAACATCAGAGTGCCCAAAGGCAATGCGGTGAACCCAAGAATTCTCAGCTATCAACACTTGGGGGATGCCTGACTCCACACATATGTCCTGTGTAATTCTAAGTCCCTTATTATAAGCAGGTCTGGGAAGTGTAAACATCACGCTGAGCTTTCTCTTGTTGGGAAATTTGTTCCAAGCTACAAACAATGTATTAAAAAAGGCTTTGGAGACACTGTGTTGTAACTTGGGGACTTCCTGAACTTGACTGTAAAGGAAAACCTAGATGCTAAAGACCCCAGTGTGAGTCGCTTTAACAGGAGGAGAGAAGGGAAAGGGTGTGTGTTGTCAGCAGGGCTGGCTTCAGAAAGAGGACAACATTCTAGCTGCTATTTGATTTTTGACATCTGTGTGAGGTGGAAAGAAGTGACATTGGTAACAGGCTTCCTGCCTGGTTTATGGAAAAAGACCCATGCTTCTCACCTTGTCCCTTCAATCATATGGGCAGGAATTCACATGCCTCTGACTTTGGGAACTATCTAAACTGAGGAGCTGTTGAACTGTGCTCCCAGGTGAATGGTGTGAGACATTTGCATGGGATAAAGGGAGAAATGTGAGCGGATCTGAACTCACAGTCACATAAATTCTGACTCTTCCCCACCTTAAAGCCTCTCCCCTGTTGATGGTCCCCTTTCTAGTTTCATCTCTCTCTCTCTCTCTCTCTCTCTCTCTCTCTCTCTCTCTCTCTCTCTCTCTCTCTCTCTCTCTCTCTCTCTCTCACACACACACACACACACACACACACACACACACACCTAGGATCCATATATGAGAGAAAACATGCTATATTTATTTTTAATCTGTGTTACTTCATTTAATATAATAATTTCCAGTTCCAATCATTTTCCTGTAAATGTCATAATTCTATTTTTCTCTATGGCTGAATAAAATCCCACTGTGGATATGAACCCGGTTTTCCTTATCCATTCATCTGGTGATGAGCATCTAGGTTGGTTCCATCTCCTAGCTATTGTGAAGAGTGGAGAAATGGGTAAAGGTTCTAGACGATGGAGATTCCCAATATTAACTAGGATTTAAAGGGAAGTGTGTAACTCTATATGCTCTTGGTGGAGATACGAATTAGTGTAAATTTTATGGTGGGCAATTTGCAATATATTGCATCCGTTCATTCTCTGAAGTACAGTTTTAATGGAGATGTGCTTATGATCACCATCAACCAAGCAGGAGTGTGGCTCAGCCGTTCACGTGCAAGTGCACTAAACTTCAAGAATGGAAGTGACAGGCAAGACGTGCCCACTAATACAATAGTGACGTGATGGCTTTGGGGGTAACCAACTATTTTTAAAAATATTTTATTTATTCATTTTCAAGCATAGAAATACAGAGAGAGAGAGAGAGAGAGAGAGAGAGAGAGAGAGAGAACTAGGGCCACCACCTTGTGGGTCTGGCTTATGTGGGTCCTGGGGAATTGAACCTGGGGCCTTAGGCACTGGAGGCAAGTGCCTTAACCGCTGAGCTATCTCTCCAGCCCATAATCAACTATTTTGTAATTGGATTTGAGACCCCTGTCACAAGAGGAAGGGGGCTCATGGGTCCTAGAGGGGAACCTACTGCTGTTGTTATGCTAAATGGACTGGTGGTCAAACTGCCTTCTAAAATGTTTCTGTTTATGCCTATACATTAGTGCTGCTCTCCACCTTGACCGTAGAAGTCTCTTTTAATAGTGGGCAGAGGCTAATGCAGAGACTCATGGCACAAAAGAACTGAGAATAAGTGACAACTGTGTGTTCAGCCCTAAATGGGATATCTCTACCATCCACTCAAAGTCTCGGGGAACATCATGGAAGAGGGGGCAGGAATAACGTCAAGAGCCAGAGCCTGGGCAGAGTTGTGTGGAAGGCCATCTTCTGGATACTACATGTCTTTACACTCCTGAGCTTAGAACAGCCGAGATCATCTGCACGAAATTCAGCCTGTCCACACTCCATCAAGTATGGAGTCTCTCACTCCTCCAAGCATAGCTAATGACCACAAGGAGAGGAGGCAGCGTGTTCTTCACTGGTAAATTGCCTACCCTCCAATACATACCCCTCCCCCATGCTCATGCAGGCACCCCTAATTTAACTCAATGGGTCACCAAAAAATGGCACGGAAGTAGAAAAGGCATTATTTGGGAAGAAGAAGGGTAAGTGGGATTGGAAGGAGGAATAAGAGCAGGTAATGGGGATGAATATGGTCAAAATATATTACCTATGATAGAAGAATATGGGGGTGCTTTTGAGAGCAACGGAGCTTTTCTCAGCTCTTGGATGGGCTGTAACTCAGAAGTTAGCATAATGGGCACTCGTGGCCCCACTAAAACTCCCACCGAGTCAGTGGCCTCTGGGTTCTTGTCTGGTGAATTCCAATGAATGAAATCCACAGGTCATAGAGGGTGAATTGTATGTAGCAGGATTTTATTATAGAGTTTAAGAGAAGGAAGGAAGGCAGAGCTCTTGCCTAAGAGGACTTCCTGGAGATGGGAGAGCCTGCCTGTGGTCTTGAGTCATTTATGGGAATTTACTGGCTGGGAGCTGAGCCTGTCAAGCTAACCATCATGCCAGAAGCTTCCAGAAGTTTTTAGGGAAGAAGAGATAAAGAAAGACTAGACCCTTCGAACATTTTTGGCATGCAGCCAGTCGGAGGCTGTGAGGACTCCTGTAGAGAAAAAGAAATAGGGAAGGATCAGATTCTTTCTTATGGGCTCAAAGATGCTTCTCTCCTTGCAGGCATTTTTAGCCTATTTCTGGGGGCCTTGTTAACCCTACAGTGCCTCATATACATGTGTGAAATAGTTACAAAATAAAATAAATAGGAATGAATATCAGTGCTTGGAAGAAGGTGCTTTGGAACAAAGGAGAACTTTGCTATTGTTTTTGGTGCGGTTACTACAACAGGACCCTCAGTGGCACTCAGAGGACCCCACAGACTCATAAACTAACTCAGAAGAAAGAGGAAGTTTTGAAGCAATACCTTAACCTGGGCTTTTGCTCCTCCTTTTATAGATGCACAAGAATTAAGTAGATTTTTTTAAACCAGGTACTTTTATGGAATCCAGGGAGATAATATTTTATATTTTGTTATTTATTTATATTTGCACGTGTGTGTGTCTTTGTGTGTCTGTGTGTGTGAATGTGTGTGTGAATGTGTGTGTCTGTGTGTGTGTGTGTGTGAGTCTGTGTGAGCACATGAGTGTTTCTTGGCTCCTGAGTAGGACCGCTAAATGCTTGTACCACTCTTTGCATCAGGCTTTATGTGTATACTTGGGAATCTAACTTTGCTAAACTGCTTTACTTGCAAGTACCTTTCACCACTGAGCCATCTGTTTAGCCCCTAAAATCAAAAATTTTATGTTTAAGTAAATTTGTTTTGCTTAACAAAACTCGGAAACTCAATAATCACAAAGTTGCGAGAAAGCATTGTTTCATTGGCATCTTTTTCACACATACATACATACATACAATAATAATAATGGTGTAATATTATAATTTATGAGACCTTGGGTATGATGATGATGAAACTATGGTGTATCAAGAACTCTAAGTATGTCTATACCATGTGACACAGTAATTTGACAGGAAGTTCTACAGACACCTTTAGAGACACACAAAGATTTTAACACATATATAAAAGTACACATCTGACCTAAAAGTTGAATGGGAAATTGATCAGATATAAATCATCATCCACCCACAGGATAGAATAGTATGTAGCCATAACAACCATGTTTCAATGGCTGTATGAAGATAGTAATATATTCATAATTTACATCAGGTTTTTAATACAAGGAAGAAAAATTATGTAATTAATTTTGTGCTTGCTTACCTTAATTGTATGTGTTTTAAAAAAAAGAGAGAAAATGCTGCAAATCAATATTGTTTCATGTTAACTGTTATTCAGGGAAGGCAGGACTATATATAGTTTACTTCTCATACTTTTCTATATTTTCAAAATGCTCTGTAATGTATATTATGTTGATTACTGAAATATATGTATATACATGTATAAATGTATTTATGCATATTGATGGTTGTGGTGTAGCAGTTTGGACATGGCCATGACTGTATAAAGTAAGAGCAGCAGTGATGAGCCTAGTGAGACCCTGATGGGGGTCACAGGATTGGGCCCATCATCCATCCTTCTTGGAGGGAGAGCAGGGGAAGGATCCTATGAGGCCACCCCTCCCTGAGGTTATAGAAGAGCTACGCCATGGGCTGGGGGGACATTTCTATGGTAAGCTGCCTGTGAGTTAGCCAGGGGGGCTTCCCAGTGTTTAGCTGCCCTTGAGTCACATATTAGTACCTCTAATAAACTCACTGATTCAGCAAGATGCACAATTACCTTCTCCTTGTTGGGACAAAACACCTGACCAAAAGCAGCGTATGATGGTCTGGAGAGAGGGTCCAGGGATTAAAGGTACTTGCTTGCAAAGACTGATGGCCCAGGTTCAATGCCACAGTACCCACATAAAGCCAGGTGCACAGGGTGGTGCATGCATCTGGGGTTTATTTGAGGTGACAGGAGGCCCTGGTGTGCCTATTCTTACTCTCACTCTCTCTGTTGCAAATAAAAAATAATAATATTTTAAAGCAGTAAATGGAAGGAAAGGGTTTATTTCAGGCTTACAGTTTCAAGGGAATGTTTCATCTTGGTGAAGAAAGCATGGCAGAGCAGAGGCAGGGAATCACATCAGCTGGAAGGTAGAAGCCAGAGTAAGCTAGCTAGTAGGACTCATCTAATAAATCTCAAGGTATCTCTGTAGTGACACACCTTCACCAAGACTCTTACCTCCCAAAGGCTCCATCAATTGGAAGTTGGGTATGAAGTTTAATCACAAACACATGAGACTATGGAGGGCATTTTGCACTGAAACCATCGCAGGCAGGATGCTTTGTTGGATCTGCTGGTGTCCTCAATATCTGGGGTAAATATACATCAATGTTCCTTTATGTCTCCTCAGGAAAAGCCATATGACAATGACGAACTCCTCTAAATAAATGTCATCATGTATTTTCAAACATATGTAATTATTAAAAAATAGCATGTATAAAAGGTCACCATAAGCCCATTATTTTATGCAATTATTAATTGCTGATCAAAAGAAAAACAGGTATGCAACCCAAATTGAAGATATGATGGCTTCTTATATTTTAAGTGGTTCATGAAACCAAAGCCTCTAGTTGGGTTTCCTGTTTTATTCATTGGCTAGTTCACTCTAATTTCCCCTGAGTATTGAAGTTGCCCACCTGTGAGATTGTGCTTTACTCTGTAATTCTCAAAGGAAAGATCTGAACCAGAAAATAGGAAGCTATCATCGGAAGTTCTTGACAGACCCTTCTCAAGGTGCTTGTCGACCCTTGGATGAAAGGTGACTACTACCCACTACCATCGAGGTAAGCATGCTTCAAAAATTCACTCAGCTGGGCATGGTGGCACACACCTTTAATCCCATCACTCAGGAGGCAGAGGCAAGAGGATCACTGTGAGTTCAAGGTTACTCTGAGACTATATAGTGATTTCCAGATCAGCCTGGGCAACCTTGACAAACAAACAAACAAACAAACAAACAAACAAACAAAAATCACTCAGGTTAACAGTACCCCAAGCCAGCTTTATCTTGGCAATCAGCTCATTACTTTCCAATGGTGATGAGCTCACATCTGGAGGTTTCCCTTGACTTTCTTGTTGTCCGCACGACTCCTTAGCCCATGGTGCCAAAAGCATTTGTTGTTTTTGGGAACATTCATCCAGGGAGACACAAAACCAAAAATGAACAACAAACCTTTAAAAGAAGGATGTGGAAAGAGCAAACAAGGTTGATTTACAGGTGCTAGGTTTTCTCAAACTTCAGCAGAAACAAAAAGTCTTAAAAATACCAAGGTTTATGCTCTGCAAAAGATGAGCTCTCTGGAACTTCAAGGGGCTAAGTGCAAACAGAACAGTCCCTTTGGGTATGGTTTTTCTCCATAACTTTCATCCATGAGAAGGGACCAGAAAGAGACCCAGGCCATTCTCTCTGGAGACCAGACATCATTTCCTGCCCTAAGGAGGTAAATTTGAGGTGGAAAAGAAACGATGAACACTATGGGTGTGGTGTTTTGAAGACCTCACCTCTCCTTGAATTATCAGAAAAACTAACATCTCTCCCTAAGTTTAGGAAGACAGGTAGATTGTATTTTAAGTCACATGCTGCATTGCTCTAGGAGAGAATTCATGTTGTCTGCATTGCTATGAAGCTTCCATGTGTGACTTCCTATGGCCAATAGTGTGTGGGCATTACTGACCCTGAGAGCAGCTAAGTCACTCCTTCAATGTAAACCCAAGAGTAAGAAAGGCCAGGGAACCATGCCAGGACTCACCTGAGAGGTCTGAGCAAGTGAGAACTAAGCCTTCAACCTTCAAAGACACTGAGGTCTGGAAAGCACTTGCCACCGCAGCCGAGTCTCCATCCTGACTCACAGGGGTAGAGAGCCCTGTGCTCTCCTTCCAGCTGTAGCTGGGATGGGCCACTTTTAGGCTGTGTGCCTCATAATAGGGAACAGCAACATCAAAACAGTAGCATGGCACACAGCACACTGGAGGGGCAAAACCCACTGTCGGGGTTTTCTGTGGGCCCCTGGAGGGATGGAGTATAGCTCTATAGACAGTTCCTTGCTGATTAAGACCCAGGAGAATGTTAACAGTAGAAACCACAGGGACAGAGATGACATCCAAAGAATCACCTCTCAGAAGTTGTAGTAAAACCTGGCATTCATCAGCCACCTACTCTACCCCCAAATCTGGGCACTATAAAGTCACTTCAGACCAGGATGCTTCAACAGGGGGAAAATGTAAGGGAGAGAAGCTTACATATTAAGTGAGGGAGACTGCTGACTGTATCTTAGTCACCTGGAGAATGATAGGAACTAAAGCTCTTTCCATGATAGAAATAGACTCAATAGAGAACCTAGGTCCACTTTTACATAAGCAGTTATTTATCTGCCTCGTGAAGTTTTCAGCTGAAGAAATAAGTGTGTATCACATCACACTCCTTTAAGAAAGCATCATCAGGCTTTGTGTATGCCACAACTATGTACTGTGGAGGGTCCACTCAGAGGGGAATTCCTGTGCACACGATGGCAACACCTTATAAAATGGGCTGTCTTCTCTCAACCTGGTGCTCAAGCTATGGCTGGATATTTGTCTTGCCTGAGGTGGCCAACAAGGAGCTTCTACCAGCAACACTTTCAGCTGCACAAATATTTATTCTGGTAAACCTAAAAAGAAAAAGGAAATAGTTGTCAATAAATCCTGCTAGAATTTTCTGTATTGTATGCACTGAATTTTTTTTCCTTGTTTTGCAAAGTTGTAATAGGATCCCAATATTCTCATCTCTGGGATGGATTTTTTTCAGTTGATTTGATGGATCACAGCCAAATTAATATTTATTGTCTTATATAATTTGAATAATAACATAGGGGACTTATATGTACACCTTAAAAACTGTCTGAGCTATTACTCTTTAGCCCATTTAGAGTACAGGGTTGTGACATACAAAGGGGGGTTGGAACCAGGTTGACTCCTAGGTTATCCATAACCCCCCCTATGGACTGATGCAGTTTGCCCACGGAGGAGGATACCCAGCTGATTGGGGACAGGGAAGAGTGAAATTGGGGAACTGGGGACACCAACACATTATTTGCCCATTCAGTGTATGTAAATGTGGATAATAAAGATATATTTTATAAAAAAATAGAATACAGGGTTGAGTCACTTAAAATGGAGGTCCAAGAGCTATACAGTTTTCAGTTTTCTGTAATGTAATAAAGTTTGAAATTATAAAAACAACATAAAATAAAATAGAATTCTGCACCATTATGAAGGATGTACACTGTAAAAATAACATACGGTTGTATGCTTTACTACCATTAATATTTTACTTACCACCAATAAAACACGTGCCATTAGAAATTATTTTGCTATAATAGACTTTTCTTGGAGATTCAAATCTTCGTTTCACTGTAATTACTTAGATATGGTGTTGTAGTTACCTTCTCATTGCTGGAACAAAGCACCCAATGAGAGGAAAGTTGTTTATTTTGTTTACAGTCTCAAGGGGGAAGCTCCATGATGGCAGGGGAAAGTAGAGGCGGACATCACCTCTGCTACAGCAGATGGAAACAGCAAAAGGAGAGTGAGCCGAGCTCTAGCAAGGGGGAGCTGGGTATAACACCCCAAAGCCTGACCCTAACCACACACCTCTTCTAGCAAGGCTTCACCTCCCAAATGGCCGTCAGCTAGGAACCGAGCATTCAGAACACATGAGTTCATGAGGGCTACTTAATTCAAACCCCCATACATGACTTACTTTGATTATGTTGTGCTGTGATTGGACCAAATAATAATGGGAGCAAAGAACAAGGAGAAGAAAAGTATAGCAATTAAAAATTATGTGGTGGTTTAGATCAGATCCCTCCCCCCATTAACTCATGTGTTTTAAATTCTTGGTTCCCAGCTGATGAAGCCTTGCTGGAGGGTGTGTGGCTGGAGTGGACCTTGAGGTTTATTAGCCCAGCTTGCCAATGTGTGTCAGCTCACTCTCCTGCTAGTGTTTTCTATCTGTTAGGGTAGAGGTGATGTCCAGCCTCTGCTCATGCCATCACAGAGCTTCCCCTTGAGACTATAACCCAAAATAAAACCTTTTGTCCCCAAAGCTGCTCTGGTCAAGTGTTTGTCCCAGAAACTAGAAGGTAACTGAAACAAATGAAGGAGTAATCTTATGACCCATGTGTATAGGAATGAACATATAACAAAAAGTGAAAATCAAAAGGATAAAAATAAGACATGTTGTAGGACTTTATTACAGATCATGCTACTGAAAGTACTGATGACTTCTAAAACTCATTGTCAAGTTAAAAAAGAAACGTTAGGGAATCTCTACAATATTTACTCATTAAACAACTTCAGCCAATTTCACTTAGTCTCTGCAACTACAAATAGACTAATAGTACCTACATTCAAGTACAATAATAATTAAAGAGATGTTGTATTCAATACTAGTATTTAGAATGAGGTTATTAGTGGAGAAAAGCATTGTTATTTCATGATGGCAAAAGAATCAACTGGTCAAATAGCTGGTCTTCAAAATGCATGAGATAAAGGCTAACTTAAGGGAGAAAAAACACTCATAATCATGACTAATGATTTTAGCATGTTCAGTAATTGAAATTCAAGCAGACAAAAAATATGTCAGTGGGATGTTCGAACATTTCTATCAACCAATTTAACCTCATTGGCATTTATGAAGTATTATGCCCAAAAATTAAAAATATGTGTGTGTGACATTGACCAAAATAAGCCACATTATTAATCACAAAACAAGCTCTGATAAATTTAGGAACTAAAATTATTCTCAAGCCAAAATGACAGTAAATCATAGCAAAAAGAATCTAGAAAAGCAATTTCGAACTCTCAAAGAATCTAGAAAATTTATATAACAACTAAAGTCTAAAAATTTCCCAGATGTTTATTTTTTACTAGCACTGTGCCTATCCAAGAAATTGAATACATAATTAAAATCTTTCCATTAACAAAACTCCCAGTCCAAATGTTGTTTTTCAAGGGTTTGAATTTATTTTGGAGATTTTTCTATGTTGCCCAGATAAGCCTCAAACTCCTAGGCTGAAGTGATCCTCCTGTCTCAGCCTCCAGCATAGATAAAACTCGAGGCATGAGCCACCACACATGACTCTATCAAATATTGAGGGAAGATATAATCTCCATCCCATGGAGACACTTTAGTTTATGAAGGAGAGAAAGCATCCTATTTTATGAGGCCCACATGGTCTTTATAGCAAAATCTGACAAGCCCACAGAATAAACAATTATAGACCAATATTATTCATGAACATTGCAATCCTCAAAACATTAACAAAACAAACCAGGCCTGATCATGTAAGTCTATAATCCCAGCTATTTGAGAGGCTAAAACCAGAACATTGCCTCTTCATGGGTACAGAGTGAGTCAAAAGTCAGCCTGTACAACCTAGTGAGGTTTATATTTACCTCACTTATATTATACCTTATAATATAAACTTTATATTAAGAGGATGAAATCTTGTTCTGAGAAACATTGCAGAAGAGGGGTGAGAGAGTATGGGAGGAGAGCTTGGAAATATCATCTCCCAATTTGAAGTAGCCATTGTGGCTCACAGCATGACCTTACATTAACTGTTGTCACAAGACCTGCAGGATGCTGGATCCATCAACAATTCGTTGTGGATGATAAAGGAAGCATAAAAAGACTGTAAAATAGAAAAGAGATGAATTAGAAAGAAGGGATTCAGTGGAAGGGGAATGTAGGGAGAGGGACAAAAGAAGCTAATGGGAAGGGAATATAACCAAAATGCATTGTGTACAAGTTTGAAAATTGTTAAAAAGCTAAAACAAAAATAAAATAAAATAAAAAGCTAAAACAAATTAAAAAGGTAAAATAGTGCTTGGGCCATATAGCTCAGTAGCAAAGTGCTTGTTCAGCATATGTGAAGCCCTTGGTTCAATCTTAAACACTGAAAAAAAATGGCAAGAAAATCTAGCAATGAATATAGATAATACATCATGACCAAGAGATATTTATCTTATGAATGCAGTTCTTTCAACATTGGAAAACATCAAAACCATTATAATAACAGATTAGGAACAATATACAACCATTTCAATTAATGCAAAAAAAAGAATCTGAGGAAGTTAATACCAATTTACAATGTCAAAAGACTCCTAACAAGCTAGATAAAGACAGAAGAATTTCCTTATTCTCATAAAGGTCATCTATGAAAAGCTTAACTGCTAACAGCATACTTAATGATAAAATATTGAGCACTTTATTGTTAAAATCAGGATCAAAGCAAAAATGGTCATTTTCACCACTTATATTTGACTTTCCACAAAAAATTCTAGCTGTATATAAATGCTAAATGAGATAAAAAGCACTCCAGCCTGTAAATAAATAGACAGGGAACAGGGAACAACACCATATTAATGGATTGTGAAGATTTTAAATTTTAAATTTTCCATGGTTAAATTTCTAGAATCAGTCAAATTTTTACCATTTTTAGTAGAAAACGGAAAGCTAGTTCTAAATTTAAAAGAGAAATCAAAGGGTTTAAAAATGGTCAGAAAGCTTTGAATAACACATATGTATGCATGTAACTGTCACAATGAAACTCATTATTTTGAGTTTTATATGCTAATTAAAAAAAAACAGAAAAAAACAAAGCTGGAAGTCTTACTTGATTTCAAGGCTCCCAGGCAATGAAGCTACAGTAATCATGACAGTGTGATATTCATGCAAAGTTCTGTAAGTAGATCAATAAGACATCACACAGTACAGAGATAAGCCTCCACGCTCAGCTTCAGGTGGTTTTCAACACTGAAGTCAAAGTCATTCATTAGAGAAAGTATAGTCTTTGCGGTGGTTTGAATGTAAATGTTCACATAGCCTCAGGGGTTCATGTTTGAGCTTTCTGCTTCATCCCCACCTGGTGAAGCCTTTGGGAGGTAGAGCCCTGCTGGAGAAGGTGTGTCACTGCCTGTTGGATCTTGATCCCCTCACCACAATGAGGTGTGTTCAGAGCCTTGAGTTCAGGCTGTTCTCTCCTTGCTATGGATATATGATGAAGTGAGCCAGCTTCCTCTGCCATGATGACGCTTCCCCTTGAGCTGCAGGCCTGCAATAAACCCTTTTCTCCTGTTAACTACTTCTGGTCTAATATTTTCTTCCAGCAACAAGAAAGTAACCACAACAGTCTTTTAACAAATGATGTCAGAACAGCTGGAGATCAACCTCATTTCAACCAAAAATTGAGATGAATTGTAGAACTATGAATAGGAGCTGAGACTATAACACTTCTAGACAAAATAGGAAGCTTAGATGAGAACAGAAAATTTATTAAATAAGAAACAAAGAACGTTCACAGAACATTTAAGAATTATTAAATTGGATTTCAAGATTGCAAAGTTCTTTTTACCAAAAGATACCAATAATAAAGTGAAAATGTAATCCATTTTTGGGGGAGGAGGATTAGTTGTACATATGTATGACAAAATTTATTCTTTAATAAAAAGATTTCTTATAAATAAATAATAATAGAGGCTAATTTTAAAGTAAACAAAATACTTAAAGACTTCATAAAAATATTAGTACATGGCCAATAAGCTAAAATTGCCACGTTGTTCCATGTCACACATAAAAATGAAAACACCAAGAATGTCAAGTGTTGACACACAGCAAGGCACTTGAGCAAATCATACCTTGCCAGTGAAAGGTCAGTGTGGTACAATCATTGTGATCACTTATTTAGTAGCTTCTGATAAACTTAACCACAGTCTTACTGTATGACTCAGTGATTTCCCTGACAGGAGATTACTCAAGTGAAAGCACAGGTCTACAGTAAGACTTTCACAGTGCTATTTGTGATAGCTTTGTTTTTAGTAGCAAAAAAAAAAGAAAGAAAGAAAGAAAGAAAGAAAGAAAGAAAGAAAGAAAGAAAGAAAGAAAGAAAGAAAGAAAGAAAGAAAGAAAGAAAAGGAAAGAAAAGAAAAAAAGGAAACAAGACAAATACTCATTATCAAACAAATGGGTAAATGAATTGTTGTGTATCTAAGCCACGAAAGTATGAATTTAATGAGAGAGATATAGCCAACATGATCACAAAAGCTGAGCTGGGTGTGAGAGTGTACTCCTGTAACCCCACACAGGGGCTGTGTGAGAACATACACCTGTAATCCCACACTCAGGGGCTGTGTGAGAACACACTCCTGTAATCCCACACTCAGGGGCTCTGTGAGAGCACACTCTTATAATCCCACACTCAGGATCTGTGTGAGAGCAGACTTCTGTAATCCCAACACTCAAGGGCTGTGTGAGAGCACACTCCTGTAATCCACACTCAGGAGCTCTGTGAGAGCACACTCCTGTAAACCCACACTCAGGATCTGTGTGAGAACACATTCCTGTAATCTCAGCACTCTGTCGGCTATGCAATTGATCATGAGTTTGAGGCCAGCCTCGTCTACATAGGGCTCAAAATGAAACTGCTCTCACTAATAAAAAGGGGGAGAGGGTATGCCCATTTAAAAAGTCTTCTAAATATCCATGTTTATCCTCTTCCATCAACACTGCGCTCACTCTTGACTAGAGAATCTGCTCTTTACAGATTGCAGCAAATACTGGGGAGACCCAAGACCCACTGGTATGACAAGGAAAGAAAGCTGGCTGTCCTGCATAAGTCATTTCTGTCATATCAGCCAGGGCTCAGTGGAAGTGGTGGATGAAATATGAGTGCTGCAAAGACTATAAGAGCCATGGTGGGAGAGATTACCCAGAAACATCACCCTCCTCAGCTACAATTCAAGGGGGGGCAACCTTGTTGCCTCCTGTGCTATCCATACCCCATCGCCACATGGATTGATCCAGTGTGCCCACCAAGGAGAATACCCAGTGGATTGGGGGCAGGGGAGAGGGAAATGGGAATATAAGCACACTATTTGCTCAATCAGTGTATCTAATTTTGGGCAATAAAGATAAATAAATAAATAAATAAATAAATAAATAAATAAATAAATAAATAAATAAGAGTGCTGCCTTCATGGCTAGCCTGGGAACTTCCTCTGAGGAGTTGGCAGTAGACACAGGGACTTAAAACTCATCAAAGCAGAAAATCAGAGGCTGCTGAGGGCTCCACACTGAGAGAGATTATAGCACCCCCCAAGGCTGGGCGGGAAGCATTGAGGAAGAGGGGGCGGAGATGTTGTAAGAGCCACCGGGTGGGAAGGAGTGTTCTGAGGCATTTCTTTCCCCACCTACAGAGCACTAGCATTCATGACCCCACAGTGGACAGCCCCACTGAGGAGGGCCTTCAGTGGAATGGGGGTGAATGAGGGAATTTAAGAGTAAAACCAGGTGGGAACATATGTTAAAATATGTTTTAAAAAACATGGGGGCTGGAGAAATGGCTTGGTGGTTAAGGCTTTTGTCTACAAAGCAGAAGGACCCAAGTTTGATTCCCTAGTCCCACATAAAGCCAGATGCACACAAGGTGGCACATGCATCTGGAGTTCTTTTGCAGTGGCCAGAGGCCCTGGCATGCCCATTCTCTTTCTCTTTCTCTTTCTCTTTCTCTCTCTCTATCTATATATCTCTCTTTCTCTGTCTCTCTCTGTCTCTCCCTTTCTCTCTGTCACATACACTCTCTCTCAAGTAAATAAATAAAATATTTTTTAAAAAAGAAGAGCTAGAATTGAGTGAGTACAGAATATCTGGTTCCATCCCATTTATATGAAGTTCTGTATGATAATAGGTATCCAAGTGCTAGGAACTCATTGATTAAAAAGACATAGCATAACTTTTAGAAGTGATATAAATATGATTTTTTCAAAACTCACTGAAAAAAGGTATATAAACATGATTTTTCAAAAATCATTGATCCACACATGAATATTTAATATTTATTATAATCCTCTTTACTTGTAAGTAGATATTTTTCATTTCCATATTATCTTTGTTTAACAAAAACAAGATGACTCTAATCTATGTCTTTAATGCCTCTCTTGTCTTTTTCAGTTTGAGCTGAAATTCCAAAGGCATGGACTTAAAAAATAAATCAGGAGCTCATATTCCATGTGTGCAAGCATGACAAGAGCCTGTAAACCTCTTCTTCCATCACTGGCAATCAGCTCCCTCCAGCCTATGAAAGGGACAAACAAGGGCATCACTTTGGAAAATATGACTAAAATACCGGCATACATTATCCCTCATGGCTGAAGGTAGAAAAGAAAGGTGCTTCATGCAGATCTCAAGCTGCTGAGAGCATAATTCCATAAACATGACATTGTGCCCTAGAACCTTTCTGCTCCGAGTGTTTCCCATGCAGCAGCCACACAGTCTGACAGTCTGGCAGTAATGAAGACTCTCAGGTCCAAGCCCAGACTCCTTAAATCAGATCCACATTTTAACACGACTTCTCAGGTGACTGGTGTCTTCAATGACAGGAAGACATGATTGGCATGAGGAGCTGGGCCTCAATTGCTCTGAGAGGGCAGGATACATAACAATTACCTTATAAGACTGTGATGTGCAAAATCATCACATAATGCCTAATTACCTAATAAAAAATAGGACATTGTCAAGTCCTGTTCAAGGTTTCATGCCAAAAAAAGCAAGAAAAGGCCAGCTCGTTATCAAGTATTTATGGACAATTTAAAATTTATTTTCTGTTCACATCTTATTGAGGTTAACTGCTCAATAAATAAGATGTTTTAAAAGAAAAGATGCAATTTTTTTAAACAAAGAGAAGTTTTAGAAGTGAAAATCGAAGTCATTGAGAAAAGTACTCAATGAACCACTTAAATTTTAAAAATAGCTAAAGATAGAATTAAGGAACAGAAAGATACATGTAGGGAAATTTATTCTAAGATACATGAAAAAGAACAGGAGATGAAAAGGAGACTAATAGAAATGGAAAATAGAATGAAAAAAGCTAATGTGTTTTAAATCAAAGCTTCAAAAAGCCAGACAAGAAAGAACAGTAGGAAACGTTTTATAATTTTTATAATAGTAATATAATATTTAAATTATAGTATTTTTCAGAATTGAGGAAAGACATTAATTTCTAGATCCAATGAGTAAAACTATGTCAAGCAATTAAATTTAACACCTGCATGCAGACTCACAAACCAAAATATTAAAAATGTATACATCTTAAAATGAGCTGCTAATGAAAAAAGGCAGGTTAATTGGGCTGACAACCTCAGAGGCCAAGAGACTAAATGCCATTTCTAAAGAGTTGAAGAAAAACAGTGGGCAGCCCAGAATTTTGTTTCCATTTGAAGAATTACTGTAAACTGAAGGTTCATGATTTTTTTTTCAGATGAAGACTGAAACTCAAGTTGAAAGAGCCACCCAAGAAAGGAGGAAATTGAACCCCATAAAGAAGAAGTGGTCTTCTTTTTCTTGTGGTAAGTGATAAAGATATGAACTAATATAAATAAGCATTGTCTGCATACAGTAAGTAAAAATAACAATGAGAGAAGGAAGGAAACAGAACCGAAATGCTGAATGAGAAAATGAAATGAAATGAAATGAAAAGACTAAGAAGCCTGAGAACAATGAGCTGAGGACAAGTCTAAGGTTCTTCTGTCCCTCAAGAGGAGTATAGATCTCATTAATTTAAAGTTTGCTAAGTCGAGTAAAAAGTTGAACCACTCCGTGAAATGAATGGGAGGAAGAATAACTATGAATAATTATGGGCAATAATTATTCATAGTTGTGTGTGAAAAATGGATCAGACCAGGTCTGAGTTACAGGTCTGATCCATGTGTGTGAAAAATGGATCAGACCTGGAACTCCCTGGCCCAGTCATTGGTTCCTACCTACATTGAGCTGTTGATCAAAGAGACCCACTAGATCCCTAAAACAAGCCAGAATTCTGTCAAAGCTCTTGAATACCCACCCCATGCCAAAGGTAAGATGCTATTGCTGAAGAAACCACAGAAAGACATCACACAGCACCAAGAGATCCTGAGAGATCCAGAATGGTAACCAGCCCCCAGATGCTAGCATATGCAGTGCTGGAAGGTGCTACATAAGCGACCACTGACATACAATGCAGACTGTTGCCATGTGAAGGCTGAACATATTGTCTCCTGGGTGAGATCAGTGAGCCAAGAAATGAACATTTGGGCAATAGAGGCGCCATAACCTGGGGAGAGTAGTCAACGACTCTCAAATCGGCCAAGAAATCCACTCAGTGTCAAGGAGCCCTTAACTGAATATGGGACTCAGGTCACAATCCTATGGGAACCAAAAACTTGGGCCCCAAAGAGAAACGCCAATTACTAGAGAACTACAGAGAGACTAATCCCAATAGAATCTTGCCAAATTAGAAATGTGTGTCGCATTTAACCCATACTGACCTCACTCTCCGATGGAGATCCTGTTTGTTTGTATTTTTCAGAAGGCAGTGAGAGAGCCGAGGTTATTCCAACTCCACCAAAGAGTTACAGGCGGAGGGCTGACATCCTGGCAAGAGATGATCTACCCCAGGCTCATTGTGCAGCCCCCAAATGAAACCCTTGAGAGAGTGAGGGGATAGCAAGAGATCTATCAGCACAGCTAATCAGTCAACCCAGGATAAGTAAGAGCAACAGACACCAACGATTTCCAACAAGACCTAAAGCACAAGTACAGAGACCCTTAAGATCTCAACAGTAAAGTAGTCTTAAATCTCACCCACCATGACTCTGGGAACTCAGCAGAAGAGGGGGCGGAAAGAGTGTAAGAGTCATGGTGAGGGAGAATATCCAGAGACATGGCCCCCCTCAGCAACAACACACAAGTTGGTGCTTGGGGGTGGGGAACCTGGCTGCCTGTTGTGCTATCCATAATCTCCTACCTCAGGGAACGATCCAGTATGCCCACCAAGGAGAATACCCAGTAGATTGGGGACAGGGAGTAGATTGGGGATACCTATATAATATTTACTAATACAATGCATCTAATTTTGGACAATAAAAATATCAAAAAAGTTGAGCCATTGATAATAGAAATGAAATCAATAGGAATACAGAAAACTGTCATTAACCCAATGAAGGAGAAAGAGAGGAGAAAGAAACAAGGAAAAGGCATGATTTGTTGAAAACACAAATTAGGATTATAGAAATGAGTGCAACTGTATGAGTAATTACATAAATGTAAATAACACAATCTACTGCATTCAAATAGGTTTATTGAAATTGAACCAGAAGATCCAGCTCCGTGTTATTTGAATGAGAAACGCGAAAGCTATGATGAGAATAATACAAAGCAAATACTAAACAAGTCTTCGTAAGACTGTTATTAATATCAAGAGTGAAGACAAGTTAAGGCACAGTGTTGTTTGGAGTAAAGAGAATCCCCACCTCTATAATAGAAATGCCTCTCTAAGAAGTTGTTTTGCTAAAAAAAAATAAATAAATAAACAAATAAATAATAAGGAGCATTATCTTGGTGTGTGCATGTCCAGGTGCAAAGCACAGTGCACATGGAAGCCAGAGGAGAGCTTGGGGTTGGAAGAAGGGTTTCATGTGCTTCACTGCTGCCCTCTCCCCTCCCCCTAACTTCCATGGGGTTCTCCTGTCTTCACCTCCCTTCTTGGCCTTAGATGTGTCTGGAATGCAAACACCAGCCACATCAGGCTTTATGAAGGTGCTGGGGTTCTAAATTTGGGTATTCACACTTGTAGGGCAAGGGTTTTAGCCACTAAACAATTTCTGCAGTCCTAAAATGCAACATTATGGGCTAGAGAGATAGGTCAGCAATTAAGGCGTTTGCCTGCAAAGCCTAACAACCCAGGTTTGATTCCCCAGTACCCAGGTAAAGCGAGAAGAACAAAGTGGTGCATGTGTCTGGAGTTCCTATGGAGTGAATAGCGACCCTGGCAAGTCCATTCTCTCTGTCTGTCTCTCTTCTATGTCTCTCTGCTTGAAAATAAATTTTTACAATCTTAATGAATTTTTTAAAGCAACATTTTGTTTATAAAACTGTTATCTCACAACTGGTATTGCACCTTTTAGGATAATATTTCTATTGGGGGAAAGCACTTTTCTTTACTAACTCCCAAATAAATGAGTTCTAAGATTACTGAACCCAACACCTCTCTCCACCCATGGCAATCTGAAAGGTATAAAGGTACTTAAATGTTTCAGCAATGTTAAGGAAAACAGAATCATATTCAATATTTGTATTATTTTATTTACTACATACTGATTGCAAAGAACAGCAAAAATAATGATAGATGTTAGTGAGCACTCTGCAGGTTGGGAACTGTAAGGATAGGGATTTTTGCAATTATATTCAACATTAAATATTATAAAAGAAATCAGAGTTCTCAGGCATACCAACAGGTAGTTTCAGAAACCAAATCCTTCATGCCAGCTTTCAGTTACATTTCTTATAACCCCATGGGTATTTTGATTAGCTTTCATCTGTTTGTGAATAAATTCAATTTTCCCCATGTATAGAACAGGGCTGATCACCAGGCCATACCCTAGAACAGAGTAACTGTGAGCATAAAACTAACCAATCCACGTGAGAGCCCTTTGCAAACCTTCTGGCACTATGTACCGGGAAGGCATTCTCTCTGTGAGACACATGTCGCTATGATGGATTGCTAGGATTAAAAAGTTTTGCTCAACGTTTCTTGGTCATGTTGTAAAATCTCAATCCTTCATTACTGTGTGCCTCACTTAACCTTTAAGAGCCAAACTGCTGTTATTTACATACTAACACAAATGTGTGCAAACCACGCCCCATTAGCCTTTCTGACACCGCCCACAGTGCACACAGCGAGAACTCCATCCAAAGAAGTGGGAAAACAGGATGATTAAAAAATAATAATAATAATTTTTAAAAACTAAAGAAATGAGTTTTGGAGCTCTGATAAGCATGACTAGATAATCTTTGCCACAAGTCAGTACATTTGGTCCAGAACTCTTACTTAAGAGTTCTGAATTCTTTTTATAAACCTTTTCATCCACAATCTTCATACATGTACATAATATATTTTGATCTTAATCCCCTTCTGTTACTTTTTGTCCCCCCATTCCCTACCACTGAACACCTTTTTCTATTCAACTAGCCCCTTTCTATTTTGACAACATGTTTTTGCCCTCCTCCATCACCCATAGCAGAATTTGATGGTGCAGATATTGTGTAGGTAATGACAGCCACTGTGACGTCATGTAATGGCCAAAAGACAGCATCTCAAAGCACTCCTCCCCATCCTAATCTACTCTCTTTCCATCCCCTCTTCCACAGTGTTTCCTGAGCCATGGAGCATGTGGTAAAGATGTCTCAGTGGGGCGTGGTGGCGTACACCTTAAATCCCAGCCCTCGGGAGGCAGAGGTAGGAGGATGGCCGTGAGTTCCAGGCCACCCTGAGACTACATAGTGAATTCCAGGTCAGCCTGGGCTAAAGTGAGACCCTACCTCGAAAAACCAAAAAAAAAGTCTCATTGTCACTTACTCTCAGAACTTTGATGAGTTTTGAGTCTTCCCAGCAGTTGCTGTTATCTGTAGAAAGAAGCTTCTCTGACCAGAGGTGAGGGCAATGCTAGTCTATGAACATAACATAAACATTGATTCGATGGGCTAAACATATCCATTGAGCCAAACAACAGTCGTGGCTTCCTTCTAAGGGTCTGTGATTTCCCCAACCATATTCAACACCAGGCATGAATTCTCTCTTGTGGGATGGGGTAACCCTGAATTCTTGAGGTAAACAACACAAATCTGGGACAAACAAAAAATTAATAAATGAACTAATTAATTTTAATGATACCAATTATAATGGTAAATGGTTAATTAGCTGGGAGAAGTCAATTCATAACTAGTCTCTCTCATCTGGACAGATGCTGAGCCCAGCGGCCAGGACAGTTGGTCACTTACACTCCTCCCAACAGAAAATTAAGTCCTGTATATTCATGGCCACCATTCTAATGAATAAATTAGACAATATGTCAAGTAGGTGACAAAAAAATTATTAGCCATTGGGAGAGACCACCAGTATTGGATAGGACACTGAGCATGGTATCACAGTGTTTCTATGGATTCCTGACAAAAATGCATAGCTTCATCTACAGGGAAACAAATACAGATTAATGGGTTATATGCAAAAAACTGACCAATTATTTTGTTTGGGGGTATGCACAGTATTGCAGTGTGTGGGGGAGGGGTATAGTGTATACGTGTGTGCGTGTGCAGATGAATGAACCCCATGAACACACCTGATGGCCTCCTCCTCGTTCACTTTTCTGCCTTGCTTTCTTGACACAGGGTCTCCCAGTGAACCTGGAGCGTGCACCGTTCTTTAGTTAGACTGGCTGACCAGTGAGCCCTGGCAGTCCTCCTGTCTCTGTCCCCTTCAGTACTGGAGTTACAAGCTTGCACATCCATCCTAGCTTTTGTCATGGCTCCTGGGGATTGAATGTAGGCCCTCTTGTGCAGTAAGCACTCCTATGGACTGAGCCATCTCCCCAGCCACGTGCCCAAATATCTCAGTGCCTTGAAAGACAAAGGAAGGCTGGGAAACTGTTCCAGATAAAAGGTCATATGACATCTAAATTCAGCATTGACCCTGTGTTGAATGGGGGAAGTGGTAGAATGACTGAAAAGATTGAATATGGCCCTGATAAAAGCAGGTGTAAGGAAGCAAATACCATTATTAAAGTTCCTGAATTTAGCCATTGTGCTGTGATTAGACAAGATCACTCTTTTTTAAAGTTTAAAACTATTTTTGACAATTTTTATACATATATACACAATGTACCCTGATCATAATCCCCTCCCTCCACCCTTTGTCCCCCTCCCCCATCCCCCCTACACTGAGCCTCCCCTTTTTTCAAACTAGTCCCTCTTCTGTTTGGGGATGTTGTCATTTTTTTTTTTTTTGCTCTCATATTATCCAGATGTTATGTAGGTGGCGTGAGCCACTGTTGAGGTCATGAATGCAAAGGCCACTTTTGTCTGGAAGACACTCCTCCCCTTCCATTGGCTCTTACATTCTTTGTGCCACCTTTCCATAATGGTCCTTGAGTCTTGGTGTGATCAAGATTAGACAAAGAATTACTCCTAATTTTAGGAAATACTCACGGAAGTGTTACATCATCCCCCCCCCATGCCTTGTGAGACTCATATTGTCCCCTTGCAGCGTGAAAGCAACCTTCTCTCACAAGGTCTAGAAAAACTAAGCTTTGGGAATTGGAGCCAGACTGTGAAGCAGATCTTCTGAAAGGTGCACTCTCCAGAGTGCTGACGTCATCATCGGTCCAACATGGCACAGCACATGAAGAGACCATGAGTGATAGTGACACACCTTGTTAACACCGACTCTCCTGGCTTTCGGCCAATGAGATGAAAGAGGTGCTGAATCCAGATTTTAGGTGCTGACAATCATGTTTTCTCTCTACTTGGTGACTCATTCTTGCCCATGGCAGAAACACCACCCCAGTGGGTGCAGTGGGACTTTGTTGTTCATTTCTTCACACTGAAGCTTCTTGGATGATAATCTAATTGTAGGCTTGCTGGCTTTAGTCAATTAGGAATTTTCATACTGGTTTACTATGAAAGAGCAGGAAAAGAAAGGACGGTATGTCTGCGGGTGTACATTTCAGTCAGTTTGAAAATAGATACTAAGTCAATGAGGAGACCCTAAGACACCTGAGGTCCTCTTCTCAAGCTCTACTTTTCATAATTCTTGCATCAAAATCAGGCTTTGTTCTTCAAAGTTTTTATTTTCCTTCACTCAACATGCCAGGTGACTGTTTTCAACGGTTATTCATGTCCACTATGTCTTAGACATTCCATAAGCCTGTGTGTACTGTAGCTCAAGACAGGCTGCCTGGGACTGTCCCCTGCCCTGCCACTTAACCCCTGTGTGACCTTGTCCTCTGTACTCTCGATTCTATTATCTGTATATTACAGATAATAGTTCTGAGACTTGGAGCCACTTATGAACTTGTCTGAATGACTAAACAATTTAGTGTCAGGCCCGGGAACTCCAGAGGTCAAAATGAGCTTCGTTGGGAGAGAGCTCGGTGGCTGAGAGCACTTGCTCTTTAAGCATTAGGGCCCCTTGGGTCTGCTCCCCAGAGTCTGTGCAAAAAGCTGGGAGACCAGAGAATCACTGTGGCTTATTGATGGACAGCAGCTCTGGATGGAGGTAAAGACCCCGCCTCAAGGAAATGCACAGATGAGCAATAAGAGGGCATGAGATGGTCCTCACACACATGCAGAGGCACACACTTCTCCAAACGCACGTGTATACATCACATACAGATATACACACGCTCACCACACACATTATATATGCACGCTCACCACACACAGATATACACACGTGCAGAAAAAGCCCCACAAGCTTCTGTCAACACCAGTAGTGTTTAAGGTTTGTTACTTAACAAGGCATTATTTAAAAATAAAAGTCATATTCCTCATAAGGCATCTGTTTAGACAGAGGCAGGCCACAGAAAGAGAGAGGGAAAGAAACCAGATACTTCTGCTTGGGAAATTTTCATACTGACTCCCTAGGTTTCTTGGGATCAGTAGCAATGATATATGTAGATGGTAGACAGTCAAGCAAACACAGCTTTTAAAAAATAGATATTGGCTGGTTGTGGAGGCTCAAACCTGTAATCCTAGCATATGGGAGGCTGAAGCAGGAGGATTTCTGTGAGTTCAAGACTAGCCAGGGCTACAGAGTGACTTCCAGGCCATCCTGGGCCACACAGTGAGACCCTGCCTCAGTGTAAAATAAAATAGTCTGTTTGCTGAAGAGCTGATACTCTCCAGGGCTCTTTCTAGGCACATGAAAGAGAGCAGGGCTTGCTTTGATTCCAGGAATGAGTAATGGTTCTTTATACAGTAAGGATACTAAGCTAGTCATACATACTACAATTACTTTTCCCCAGAGTACTTTTAAAATTTTGTCTCCATTCTAATTTTCTAAATGTTTTTGTTTTATACAGTAAAACCTGCTTGATTTTTTTAAAAACATGATTCTTTGTAACTTTGGATTCAGAAAGCCCTTGACTTCTGAGATCAGGTCACTGTTCTATTTTTTTTTTCTTCCTTCATTTTCAAGTCTGTGGACCATCTGGATTTGATTTGGTTACATGTTTCTGGGGTGTTGAATAGTTATCTTCTTAGCACACATTCCTGGTGATTCTGATCAGTGACACTGGTTGTTTGGCTTGTACTCAGTTCTGTCTGAATGACTCACCTTCTAAACCACCTACCGTGAAGATGGTCTGTCATTCTTTGAAATAGTCAAAGGAGAAGAAATATCTTCTATCTGTGGGTTTTGTCTCAAGTATTTGCTTCATTTTTAATGCAGATAATAAATGCAATCCTTTTGTCCCGATCATAAGGGTAAAAGGTCAGGGCTTCCTTGAGACCAAAAAGCAGAGAATGGAAGTCCTGTCATCACTCTTTCAGACACCCCACCCCCAAACATCCCTTATCAGCTCCATGTCCCCTCTCTGTGTTTTCATCTTTACCAAAGGGAAGGCTCTGCGAGGCAGATGAAAACCTAGTAGAATCAGCACGAACACCCGTTCCAGAACTTGACCTTCAAGAGAAAAGATAAGGGAAGCAATCATCATGTTAATCTGGTTGAAATAAAACACATTTTTCCCTAGAGAAGGGACCAGCCCTGAGTGGTCTTATTGTCCAGAAGTGAATGTGGACAATGACAGTTTCCCCTCTTCATGTCTCCTATGTCATCCAAAGCTACCGTTGTAGTGCAAATCACCCGAGAGACACAGTTTGGGATTGGAAGTGCACTGCAGAATTGAACTCCAGCAGTTTGTGCCAGGCTGTCTGTGCCCTCCAGGTCAATTACCTTAGAAGGCTGGCAGAGTTGGAAGGAGGCATCTCTGGGACTGGTCCTGGCACAAATTGCTGACTGGCCCTGCATGGGCCAAGGGAAGGATGTGGATCAGCTCTGGCTTTGCAAGGCATTTGTACAACGACATCATTTCTTCATTTATGAGGTAGAACCATATTGTCCTCCCTGCCCCATCCAACCCCAGGCTCAGGCTACCCTGGCCCAGGAACATGACTGTGTTCACTTCAGCTTTCTAACCAAAGGCATCCATGGGATGGGCACAGAGCCCTCCTTCCTCTGAGTCCCTTCATCCTCACTTCCTCCCCCACACTCCCACACACTCTGCCCCAACCTGAGGGAGGTTAAAGGCAAGCACGTTCTGGAATTTGCTTAGCAGGTACCTTTCCAGGCAGCCCCACTCTCAAGGCTGTGTGGTGGTCACAGAAAGGGAAGAGGTAGGGTGGCGTCTTCAGAGAGCTTCTGGCCAGTGGGAGACTCTGGGAGTCAGGCTACCCTGTTAGTTGTCATCCCCACAAGACTTGCCACTTTTATAGATGCAAAACTGCTGCCCACCAAGGTCAGGAGACTGCAGAGAGTCTGGGTGTCGGGATTGAGGAGGGAGAGATAATGCAGAAACAGGAAGTCTTGAAGGAACTGCTTCTCTTAAAACCATGGCAAAGAGAACTAACTATCCAGGGGACAGAAATATACATCACAAACCTGGCATGGTGGCACACACCTTTAATTCCGGCACTCAGGAGGCAGAGGCAGGAGGATCACTGTGAGTTCAAAGCCAGCCTGGGACTACAGAGTGAGTTGCAGGTCAGCCTGGGCTAGAGTGAGACCCTTCCTCAAAAAATAAAAAAGAAAAAGAAAAACAGAAACATGCATCTCCCATTCATACAGACACCTAATTCCAAGTAAGAGAAGTTATAAGAAGAGACTGTTACAGGGTCTGGAAGCAGTGGAGAGAGCACCCAAGGATTCACCCCCAGAGTGTTTGCCCCCAGAGTTCATATCTCAGTGAGCCAAATAATTGGACAAGCTTAGATAGAGAGCATTTTTACATCACACACGTTTATTTATATCAGAGTAAATTCAGAGGATTCGGGAGTGGGATGGATCAAGGAAAGTATCCCATCACCATGTGATCTGAGAAGGTCACAAAATATTAAGCACATGCTTAATAACCTGTATTAAAGAAACTTTCTCTTAAGTTCTGCCAGGAACAAGATCTGGGAGAGAGGAAGAGATCAGACTCATCACCTGAACCCATGTGTCTCCATTGTCCCCAAAGCCCTCTCTGCACCACTCCATGACATCTCCTTAAACACAGTGTGTCCTTGAGGTCTGAGCTCTAGCATTGCCCAGTCCTCTCCAGAGACCTCAGTTTACACATCAGAGAAGTACAAACACCTTTCTGTTCTCACACACCAGCTTGGGCAATCCTTGCTTTGTACATGGTCCTTTCTGCCTAGATGGCACACCAACTTGTTAAGGGCAGGCATCTTGTCATTCATGTCTTGCATCCTTAGGACCTAGCACAGTCCTAGAAATTAACAAATGGGTGTCAATTAATGGTCCTTAATAGCGTCGTCATATTCCCTCCCACATCATGTAATTATCTAGTATTTCCTAAAGGCAAAAACAAAAGGTAAGACCATCCTGCCATGTTGGATGCATAATCCAAAGGGCCTTATGAATGCCCTCTTCTTAGGCCTAGCATGGTGGGCTCATAGGGAGGAGGACATAAATCCACTTTGTCAGAGGAAACATTCCTCTTGGGGGACATCTGCTCAGCCTCAAGGAGAGAATAATGACCACAACCCACCGGCAGCAGGGGATGAGTAATTTACCGCTGTCAGGCAATTAGCATTACTAGAAAAAAATGCTTTCATTTAAAATAAATGCTGTAAAGCATATGTATCATGGCCCATGGGATAATTTATGTGTCATTAGAAACTAAGAAACATACATCACGCTAATAAATTGTCTCCCCCATTCACCATAGCCAATGGCTCCCAGGGGTCTTTAAGAAGTCAAAGTTTTGCCGTCCTTGTTCTGCAAGGGAGTGGAATGGCCCACGCTCTCATTCACTCTCTGGTTCTCTGGCCAGGACAGATGGCAGGAGAAACATTTGCCATCATCTTCATGGAATGGATCTGGGCAGCATTTGCTGCCAATGAGCCCCTAGCAGACAGCCACCTGTTGACTTGTTTCCTGAACAATCTGGGTGGCTATTTTGAGATTTGATTTAACTCTTCCCAGTGCTAATGTGTCTTTTCTCCAAGACATGGTATGTTTGACAACCCTACTGCTTCCCTCACACAGACCTTTCAGTTCAAAAATGGCTGTAGAGTTACTCAAGAGAAGCCTTCCAGGTACTTCAAGGAGGCGGCTCCCATGTCTCTGCAAATGCTCTGAGGCCCTATGGTAACTGGGCATGTGGGTTCAAATTTAGATGTCAAACAATCCTAAATTGATTCTTTGTCAAGGGAAAAACATTAAATAGAAGACCTGAAAAGGAGGCTCTGAGCTGAAAGAAGATGCAGACAGGGTAAAAGAAAGCATTACAGCATCTATGTGCCTGAGCAGCACGGACCCTGACAGCATCCAACCAGGGAAGGTCAGTCTCGGTCTTGGTCAGATAAGAAGTGTGTCCACAATCACATGTTTGTGAAGTCATGAGAAGTGATACTCCCAAGGCCTGTTTGGGTTGTTTAATTCTGATTTTTTTCTTTTGAGACAGGGTCTCATATTGCCAAGGCTGGCCTGGAACTTGCTATAGAACTGAGGATGACCTTGAACTTCTGATCTCCCCCTCTCCATTTCCCAAATTCTGGGATTACAGGCACGCATTACCATGCCTGGTTTTATGGAGTGCAGGGGATCAAACTCAGGTCTTCGTGAATGATAATATAGCCCTCTACCAGCCGAACAACATCTCCAGCCCATCCCCTAAAAGTCCTGTTAACAAGAAATTCCAAGAAAAGTCATGAAGGAAAACTTGATCATACTAGTAAGTGAGAGAGGCTGATCAGAAAGGGAAATACATTGTGGTACTGACATTCCAACTTGCAATTCTGGAAGAAAAGAAAATTATAAAGGTCATATGAAGGTTATCAATAGCCATGGGCATGAGCCGGGGGAAGAAGGAGGGAGGGGAGATGAAACAGGAAGGGGGTGTTTAGGGCAGGGGAACTATGCTGTATGGGTCACTAATGTGATAGATTGAGGTAAGCCCCTAGAATGTACCTGACCAAAAGTGAACTCGATTATCAACTGTGGAGTTTGGGTGGTGATGTACCCATTCAGGTTCATCCATGGGGTTGTAACAAATGTACGGTTCTAGTGTGGGATGTTGATAAGAGAGCAGGCACTTGAGGGGGTAGGAGAGATACTGAAAGTTCTCTCTGTGCTTTCAGTTGTGCTGTGAACCTAAAGCTACTTTTTAAAAAATGACTTTTTGGCATTTTTTTAAAAAGCAATCCCAATTCGGGTCCACTCTTTTCTTCTTATTAAGTCTATCAAACTAAAAGGTATGCTATAATCCCAGTACTCTGGAGGCTGAAACAGGAGAATGGTCATGAGTTTCAGGCCAGTATGGACTAGAGTGAGAGTCAGTCTTTAAAAAAAAAAAAAAGCACAAGATTTGATTCCTAGCCTTCCCCCCTCAAAAAAAAAGACATGCTTAAATCACCAGGCTATGTATCCCATCATCAGATTAGCTACCCAACTTGCTGAGCCCACTGAAAAAAATGAATGTGGGGTGTCTTTGTCCAAAATACACTAAGATTTCAAGATTGATGACAGACCTCTAAGCTGAGTGGAGTCCTTTGAGAATGCACAGGTCCCAAAGTCACTGAGCTGGTCATACATATCATTCATATCAAGAGCCTGGTTTGTCTCAAGCAGACGAATAGAACATGCTCAGCACCTGCTCTGACATCAGATCACCAGGCTTCCGTTCTCAGGCTAGTGGTTTGCAGCCTTCCCAGAAGTCTCTGCACACAGAATGCTGTGTATAGGGTTATGCTGTGGGCGTCCTCCTTGCCTCTCAGGCAAGAACTGCTTCATTTGTGTTCTCAAATCGTGTGAGATTCTAGGTATTTGGTAAAGACTCAGCAGCATAGGAATAATGTTCAAAATTGACCTCAGGTAAAGCAAAATAAAATTTGCCCACATTCCATGAAAATAAAGATGGAACTGATTCACAGTAAAATGAAGTCATTTCTTCCAATGTTGTTTCAATGTGAAGCTGTCACGAGGGCTGGAATCTTAGCGCAAGCATTATAGTACTTTATAGGGTCATGAAAGAACTCTGTGGCCAAGACCATGGGAACAGCTTCCCAAACATACCTTACCAGTAACCTCAGGGCCCCTGATCCTCAGTTCTAGTGTTGCACTATTTTCACATGAAGGTACTCAGGCACTTGAGGGTGACTGGCTATTTAGCCCTTGATTAAAAAGCTGGGCTACTATGCTTTGTGTAACCCAATGTTCCAAGCCTGGGTCACAGGGTCAATGTCTCAAAGGAGCTGGGGATGGTGACTAGAATCTCATGAAGAGCTTGTGATGGTGAGTTTTCTCAACTTGATTGGATTAAGAGAAACACCTCGAGGGCTGGAGAGATGACTCAGTGGTCAAGGTGCTTGCCTGCAAAGCCTAATGACCTGAGTTTGATTCCCCAGTTCCCACGTAAAGCCAGATGCACGAAGTGGCACATGCATCTCGAGTTTGTTTACAGTGGCTGTTGGCCCTGGAACACCCATTCTCTCTGTCTGTCTCTCTTCTATCTCTCTCTGCTTACAAGTAAATAAACTAAAATATTTAAAAAAAAGAAACACCTAGAACCTTAGTGAGTCAGACCTTCGGTTGTGTCTGTGAAGGTTGTTCCAGAATTTATTCACTGCATGTGGATATCACTGTCCCATGGCCTGGGGTTCAGACTGAATAAAAGGGGAGACAGGTGTAGGCCAGCTGACCACTCACCTTCCCTTTTCCTTGCTTCCTGGTCAACTCAACTCCACTCAGCTGTGAGCAAGCAGCCTCGAACTCCTGTCACCAAGCTGAAGAGCTCCTCCTGTAGCCATGTCTTTCCTGCCTTGATGGACTAAAACAAGCCCCTTTTCCATTAAGTGGTTTCTTAGCAAGTATTTGATCACAGCAATGAGGGAAGTAATTAACACAGAGATTTGTCTAAATATCCTCCTCACCCTTTTACACCTACCAGGATGGGTCAGCGTGAGCTGAGAAGGAAGCTGGCCTGGATTTCAGTCTGGCAAGTCTGGCTAAGGTGGTAGGTGAGATCCTGGCAAAGGACTGGGGTCTTTGAGAGCTCATGGCCCTCCAGCACCTTTCCTTCCCTTCAGGACAGCTGGGTCCCCAGTGGCAGGGCATTCAGGTTCTTTCACTATACCAAGTGTGAGCTCCGGGGCTTTAACTTGGAAATGTAGGTCAGAGCTACACAGTGGACTGTTGCACTTCTATTAAGTCTACAAGACTGTGCAGTGAGCTCACAGTCTTTCTGGCTGGCCCAGGTGACTAGATGTGTATATTTTCAGACCTTGTAAGACAAACATACATCTTGCATGTATGTGTGTGGGGGGGTATTCATGTGTGTGAGGGTGTGCATGCAGATGTGGAGGTCAGAGGTTGATGTGAGGTCTTCCTTAACCATGCTCTACCTTATTTATTTAGACAGCATCTGTTGCAGTCAGCTTTCTAGTTGCTGCGCAGGAAGAACCCAAACAAAAGCGGCTTGTGGAGGAATGGGTTTATTTGGCTTAGGCACTCGAGGGAAGACTCCATTCTGGCAGGGAAAACAATGGCATGAGCAGAGGGCTGGACATCACCTCTGCCACAGCACTGCAAACAGCGGCAGGAAGGTGTGCCAAATACTGGCAAGGGAGAGCTGGCTTATAACCCCCATAAGTCCGCCCCCAACAACACAGCTTCATCGAGGTTGTAAAACCCAAACTGCCATCAGCTGAGGATCGATCTATCAGAACACATTCAATTGTTTGTGGGGGACACCTGTATCAAACCATGACAGCATCTCTCACTTGAGCCTAAGGCTTGCTGATTCAGTTACTGGAGCTAGCCATCTTGCCACGGGGATCCATTGTCTCCACCTGCAAAGTGCTGGGTTTAACCACATAAATGCCACATTCACCTTGCCTTTATGTGGGTACTGGGGATCCAAACTCAGGCCCATATACTTGTGTGACAAGTACTTCATGCACTGAGCATTTTTCTAAGAGAAAATTGTGGAGCATTTAGGAGCCATTCCCTGTTCTATGCACTTTAATTTTGAAATCTCCACTTTCCACAGGGGAAAATGAGGAATGCAGGGATCTGTCAAGGAAACCCAGACAGAAGCAATGCTTCCATGCCTGGTCTTGCCTTGGGTACATAGAGCCCACTTCTAAACATGGCTGAGAATCAGAGGAAAGAGGGGCTTCTGGTTCTCATCACTGGGGTCCTGCATGAGCTACAAGACTGAACGCCAACCTTAGCGTGTTGAGACTTATCATGGTCACTTGAAAGCAGAAAGTGCCTCTCCCAAGGCCTCGAAACTACGACTGAGTGGACTTGTAACCCAGAGAGTTCTCATGCATGCTTTTGGCCAGCATTACAAGTCAACAAACAAGATATTTTATCTGATTTTGATTGTATCATGGTCAACCAACAAGGTGAATTGTATAAGGGGTGGAGATTCCAGAATGAAACTTGAGGGCTGGAAGAATGTGTCTCCTAACTTTCACAGTAAAAGTCCCCATGTAGCCCAGATGTGTCTATTAGCAGAGTTATGACCCAAAAAGATAATACAGTGGGCAAAGTAACAATTGTTTAAAATAACTTTAAGAAAAAATAAAACAATGTTTCCACAGATGCAGGATAACCTTGAAAAAGATCTTTCTTCCTGAAAGTGTTTGGGCCAGCAGAAGGGAAAAGAAACAAAAGGAGAAACTGAAGCCAATAAAAAGGGAAAAGAAAAGCCAGGGAGACCATCATTAATCTTCAATTCAAGTGTAGTAATGGGTGAGGGCTAAGCTTGAAGCAATTCTATTCAGAGACAAACTAAATGCATGGGCACAGGCTCAGAAGTTAGTAAGTGGATCTAATTATGGATAATAAAAAAATTAAATTAAAAAAAGAAGTTAGTAAGTGGATTCTAGAGTCAGGCAAACCAGCCCAGTCCTACCAATTTAATGATCTTTAGTTTAAAAGCAAACATGACTTTAAAGAAAACAAAACAAACAAATAAACAAAAAACTCTGGAACACTGCTGGAGAGATGTCTAGTGAATAAAGTTGGAACTAGAGTTTGGGGGTTCCTTGCCAATGCACCAATAAATTTAGAGTATCCTGGCTTCTTGTCTTATGAATTTAAAAGAATTAAAATCCATGGATGAGAGGTAAGACTTAAAGAGACCTAATTAGTTAAGAAAAGGAAAGAGGAGAAAGTACAGAGAGCTCCTGCCATTTGGCTGGCAGGAGGGGGTAAAGTGCCCATGTGGAAATAGGGGTCCCCCACCCTCTTCATTTCAGCTCAGCTGGGTTGAGACAAGAGAGGGGGCTTACCACCACGGCAGGACCTGGAAGTACTGGAAAGAACCACCTGGTAAGGATCTATTCATAATCTTAATGTGGTGGGCTTTATCCTCAGGCTCAGGTGAGTCTGAGAGAGAGCAGATTGGTCTAGGCGAGGGCTGGCTCTGGAGTAGGGGTCGAGAGAGCTGATTGGATGGCAGGATCAGACACTGAACCCTGGTTCAGCTGAAGCAGGCAGGCATGGTATTCTCTTTGAGCCCTCTCTCCTGACTGGGTACCTAATTACCCCTCAAAGTGTTTGCCTGACCAGCACCAGGGTGTGAGTTCAAGTCCCAGGATCTACATAAAATGCCATGCGTGGTGGTGCATGCTTATGTTTACAATCCTAGTGCTAGGGAGGTGGAGACAAGAGAATCCCCGGGCTTGATGGCTAGCCAGCCTAGCTAACTAGTAAGTTCCGGGTTCATTGAGAGACCCCGTTTCACAAAAATAAAGTGGAGAAGGAAGAGAGGAAGACATCTGATATTATCTCTGACCTCCATGTGTATGTACACATGCATACACACACTCATGTACACCACACACATGCAAACAAAATTAACAAAAATGACAATTTTAAGAAAGTATTCTGTGTGTAGGTATGAATCATTTCCTCTCCTACAAACTGTTGTGTTATTAGCTGTAGTTTTCCCTGCCTAGATTTAGTGTGGATACATGAGGAAAGATTAGAGGCAAGGAGGGGAGGGAGACAGAAAGAAAACCAGACAGGAGTTCAGGGAAAGGGCACAGCTGAGCCCAGGAAATTCAGGGACAGCCCAGGGATGAGGCTGGACAATTCAAATTCCACTCTCCACCAATAACCTAGGTTGACCTCTGAGATCCTTCAAGTATGACATACATCTATGCATCGTATTAGATGTCTACTGAGTAACATTGACAAGCTCCCATATCTCCCCACTGCTTTGTTTTGCTTGTGTGTGTGTTGGGGGGTGTTATATACATGTATATATAACATGTCGTGTCGATGCTCTTGCCTGTGGTGGCTGGAGCAGAAATGACAGGTGCCCTGCTCCAGCACGTTTCTGCCGGTTCCTATTTGAGCCAGGGTCTCTTACTGGCACGAAGCTTGCTACTTTTACCTGGTCCCCTGGTCTCTGTTCCCCTTTGAGCAGTTGGGGTTACAGGTATGCATGACAATACCCAGCTGTTTCTATGAGAGAGAAATTCAAACTTGGGCAGCTCCAGCCCCACTCAGGACTTCATGCTTGTGCAGGAAGCACACTTAAACACTGACCTATATCTCCAGCCCTCCTTCAGTGCCTTTTTGAAACCAAGAAATCCCTTCAGACCAGGTAGTTAATAGAGGTATCATTCAAAAATTTCATTAGGTGGATATTAAGAAATACAAATCTTAACACATAGTAATGGTGCTACATGGTACAAAGAATATACCTTTATTTAAGGAGCAATGCACAATACTTCCTTGCTTGACAAAGGTAACTCCTCATCACAGCGGAGATCAATAGTTGAAATAAGTGACCACTGTCAGTGTAGGGTATGTGTCATCTGTCATGTGTGCACATCCAGGATTAGCACAACTGCTGAGGCATCCAGATGTTTTGTTTCTGGTCCCGCTGACTATGCTGATGTGTACTTCATGTCCTGCTGAAGGAGAAGGCTCAAGGCTATGGCCTGAAGTGTGTGATTCTAGAGATCTTTTTGTTTTGTGATCTTTACATGGCTTAATAGTTCTCCAACTTAGGATTTTTTTTTAGGTTGCTTAAAACCAAACCCATCTCTGTACAGATCATGAATTAACAAGTGTCCCCAAAGCCATGAGTCACCTTTTCAAACAAACCCTTAGCTGACAATAAGCATTCGTCCTGATTTGGCTTTGGCTGTTATGGTGTGCACACTCTGAAATGAGATTTTTTTTATTCCATCCCAACATTGTGATGTCACAAATGAACAGACCAATGGAGAATTGTATTATCACTGTCTGAGGCCTCATGGACAGTAGTAGCCCATGTTAAAGTCTTCATCCTCCAAGTTTATAAAAAAAAAAGCAACTTTGGAACTGTAAGTCAGCCAGCTGATGGCACTCCTCTTTCTGGATCCACAATTAGTAAAAACAACCCTTTTGGGAACTGCTGGTCCATCAGGAGTCTCTCTGCATTGTCCTGGACATTGAGGTCTAGAACATAATGGTCTTTAGAAGAAGGAGTTCAGTTAATGAGTATCAGAGGGTCATCACTTCCTTTCCTGTAACAGAAAGAGGGAAGAAGAAGGAAGAGAACAATGATTTAAAACCTTTAACAGAAAAACGACCTGGAATACTCTATCCTAATCATGCATAGATAGGTTGTTTGGAAAATGTGAAGAAATTAAGGAAGGAAGTTTATATTATTTGAGGTTTGAGAATATGCTTCCAGAAATAACCTGTGAGCAACCATCATCTCTGAAGACCCTCTGTTCCTAACAGAGCCTTATTCATGACTAAAAAAGCCTGCTTCCCTCCTTCCTTGCAAGAGAGAACAAGAAAGTTTAACTCACATCTGCTCATCTCAGAGGCTGTCTGGTGCACTGTGAGGGTTAAGAGAGGCCATGGGACACTTATGACACAGTTGATTACTGGCAGGTTCTAAAACAGGAATCCAGTTGTTTTGAGGATCCGGCTAGGGGCTCCGTCAATAACTCAAAGGGGGTTGATATATGGGGGTGGCTAGATTACTGTGTTGAAAAAAACTGATCCCATCATGCCTTGCAGGAGGCAGAGCTGTGATGGGTAAATGCCATCTGTCTTTGCCGCCAGACATGAAGACCAGACACCAATCTTTGCAGTGCCTGTATCCTTCAGACTACCTCCATGAGGTGTTTCCCCATATTTATTTTCCATTCAATTTGATTGCATTCTTTTCTTCCTAGGTGCTCAGCACAACAAGAGTTAAATTTTGATGCGTTTTAAATTGTCTCTTAGTCTTAATTGCACTACTGAAATACACTCCTACTCCCTGCAGAGGAGGTGACCTTCACTTACTCTTGGCAGGGTCCACCAAGCCTTAGTCTGATGCTCCCATAGACACTATTCTATTTTACTTCACCAGTGACCAACTTTTGGTAAAACGTGGTATGGTGGGTATGGTGTCACCAATAAACTTGTGTTCTGAATGCTTGACCCCCAGCTAATGGCAATTTGGAATTGGAACCTTCTTGGAGGTGTGTTGTTGGGAGCAGGTTTATGGGTGTCATAACCAGCTTCCCCTTGCCAGTATTTGGCACACTCTCCTGCTGCTGTTGGCCAGGAGGTGAAGTCCACCCCTTTGCTCATGCCATCATTTTCTCTGCTTTGAGGGAGATTCTCCTCAAGTCTCTAAGCCACAATAGACTTCACAAGCTGCTCTTGGTCGGGTCCTTTGTGCAGCAATGTGAAGCTACCACCACTTCTGTGACTATGTTTATGTCCTCTTCATCTTTCCTCATCAGAGTTCTGCAGTTTACTTCCCTGATAGGCTCTCTTCTTCCCTTTCATTCATTCAGTCCTCTTGATGGGCACCCCCTCCTTGGCACCATGCACTACCTAAACACCTTGGTACACTCCGGGGCTACTTTCTGCTGACGATGCTTCCTTCTCCCCTCTCAGACTGACCCAGTCTTATCAAGAAGGTTTCCACCCCACCTCTAAGTCTTTCATTATGCCATAGAGAATAATACTTCACCACTTCCTGGGCACTTTGTAATGCAAAGGACATCCAAACATAGAGCAGGATGTTGTAGAAACCCATTAGACTTATTGATTATTAGAATGTTTTGAATGTCATCGAAAATAAACTTGGGTATATTTTTTGTTTGTTTTAGGTAGAGGGAATTTTACTTCTGTAAACTTTGTTAACCTAATATAACACGCATATTAAAAAGTTAGAAAATCAACTCTTTGCTTTGCTTTTTTAGTTTCCTTTGACAGAAGACAAAATTTAAACAAAATCATTATTGAAGAATATTAAAGAAATAAAATATGTTTTGAACAGAATCCAGAAGAAATGATACATGGCTGTTTAAGAATATTCTGGTTTTTTTTTGGGGGGGGGGGGCAGGGAGAGTTCTTCCCACTTTTAATTTATTTCTTTTCAGACCGCCTGTTTACACTTTCCAGAGAGAAAACACAAAAGAAATAGACTTGATTTCAAACATAAAACAGTTGTGACCTTAGACTTCCTCTCCACAGCCCCAATACTGCTGAGGCTCTTTTCATTGTGGGGACCAAGAGATCTCGGTCAGTCTCTGCAGGAGTGGGGGAAACACAGTGCGTCAGGCTATTCCCACCCACCTGGAGGCTCTTAGAATATTTTGCCCTCTCTTCTGCAAGGTTCCCTGAGCCTTAAGCTTCCCACTGAAGCCCTGCTGGAGTAGGTGTGTCCCTGGGGATGGATCTTGAGTCCAGGCCTAAGGCGTGTGTTCAGAGTCAGCTTGGGCTTGAACTCTGGCTGTTGCTGTTCCTGTTGTCTCTCTGCTATGAAAGTTTGATGAATCAAGCCAGCTTCCTCTGCTATGATAAAACTTTCCTGGAATCTGTAAGCCTGAAATAAACCCTTTCCTCCCATAAGCTGCTTCTGGTCAAATGTTTGCTCCAGCAACGAGAAGGTAACTGCAACACTTATTTATCAGAATTCACAATAACATTCTCAAATGAAATTTCTTCCTTCTTATAGTTTATTACTGTGGTGCTTAATCTTGACCATCAACTTGCTGGGACTTAGAATTACGTAGGAGACTTATGTCTGGATAAATCTGCAAGGACATTTCCAGAGAGGTTTAACAGAGGAGGGAAGGCACATCCACTTCACAGGCTGGAATTTCAGAATGAATAAGTATGGATAAAGGGGGGGCTGGAGACATGGCTAAGTGGTTAAAGCACTTGCCTGTAAAACCTGATGACCTGAGTTTGATTCCCCAGTAACCACGTAAAAGCCAGATGCACAAAGAGACAAATGCATCTGGAGTGACTGGAGGCCCTGGTGTGCCCATTCATCCTCTCTCTCTCTCTCTCTCTCTCTCTCTCTCTCTCTCTCTCTCTCTCTCTCTCTCTCTCTCTCTCTCTCTCTCCAAATAAATAAAATATTTTTAAATGGGTAAAGGAGAAAGATAAGAGCATCAACATTCATCTCTCTGCTTCCTGACTGTGGATGCTATGTGAACAGCCCCCACACCATGATGGCAATACCTTCAAACCAGGAGCCAAAACAACCTCTTCCTTCCTTCAGTTTCTTCGAATCAGTTATTTTGTCCCATCCACCAGACAAGTAACTAACCCAACTATAATAGCAACCCAACTCTCAGAGACTCTCTTTATCCTTGCTCTGAGGAGGCAGCTGCCGTTTAAGGAAATAAATTTCCCTTTATCCCAGCTTCCACATCAACAATGTAATGCTTTGACAGTATGAAATAAAATTTGGGAAGCTTCTCAGAAGATCTCATTTCATACTTACCAGACATTCTTCAGCAATGATCGGTCTTATGATTGCAAGTCCCCAGATGCAGTATGAATTAATAGAAAAATATGACTATGGTTTTAAGCAGCAATGATGTTTTCATCTCTTCTTTCAGCATTTTATTTAGAAGATCCATGAGCGGGGTTATGTGACCAATAATTTTTATTGTCAACTTATCAGATCAGGAACCAAGAGAAACACAGATCTTGGGCAGGTCAGCGAGGATGTTTCCAGGAAGGATTAATTGAGGGAGGAAGTTCTTCTGATGAAAGACTATATAAACAAGCTCCAGGAGAACCCAGGGCCTTTTGCCTAGCTATCTGTGCTGCTTGCTGGTATGTGTCTCTACTCTGTTGCCATCATCCTTTGAAGGTATCAAAACCCAGATTCTTCAGTCTTCCAACATGGACTAAAGCCCTCCAAAAGTCTTCCAGGCCTTCAATGGCAGTTTGGGACTACTGAGGCATCCAACCTCATGGATTGAGCAGCTACTAGGTTCTCCTACTCTTTTATCTGCAGACAGCTACTATCAGACTATCGGTCCATATCCTGTGATCCCATTTAATAAATCCCACTGTGATGTGGATTCATTCTATTGGCTATATTTCTCTAGCCAACCCTGACTAATGCAGTACACTAGAACAGCCTCACCCCAACCCCAAGTGAAAACGCATTTAAGAAAACTACATCCTCCCAATTCCTATTCTAGTTCCAAACCACTGTATAGGATACTTTGGTCACTGAGGTCCAGGCCATTTTCCTAAGAGCCTAGAACAACAGCCAGCAGCCCAGCTGGGAAATAAAGAGCTACTAGTGTGTGTTGTGTTGCCAAGCAAGGACATCAACAGCTTCCTGTCAAACACATCTCCTGCCCTGCCCAGGGAGTTTATTTGTACTACATTCTGTGTGGATGAAAAGACACCTTTGATGTTCCTAGAGGTCTTCAAGAACAAGAGCACTGACCTTCCTTGGTTCCTTAAGAGTTCAGCCTCTGGACTTCAGGGACATAATTCATCCTTCTCACCAGGCTCTCATAATATCTCTAAGAGTTTCAATCATGACATGATGCTTTCTAAGCAGCCTTATTTGACAATAAGCAACCCATTTCTAAAGCTAGTTTTGGTGGGGGAGGGGAAGAAACATGAACTGTTTAAGTACCACATGCTGATGGCAGATTGCAATGCTCACCTGGGAATGACTTCTGTCAAGAGCATGGAGATTAAGCACAGTACTGACCTCCTCAGACAGCAGCCACAGGACGGCAGAGATGGGGGCATGGCCGAGGGCTCCTGCAGGTACCCATCTTGGCTACTGCATTCCTTCAGGAATTCCTGCAGATCCGTTTCAGGAAACCCATTCTGCTGGTATTTCTTTTGAGAAGCACACAGGACTGTTACCCTCTTCACAGAGCTTGAGAAATCGCTGCCTTTGTCAACAAACCAAACACAACCCTGCTCAAATAAAGCTCTCCCACAGTGCTAGCTCAGATCCGAGAGGTTACACAGGCCATGATGAATCAGTCTGTCAGTCCCAGGACAGCCACCATGGGAACAGAGAACATCCAAAGAAAATTACGTAGCGAAAGCCATAGGGGAGAGGTGTCAGGAGAAGGAGGAGGAAGAGGAAGAAGAGGAGGAAGAAGGAGGAGGAAGAGGAGGAGGAGGAGAAGAAGGAGGAGGAGGAGGGAAGGAAAGAAAGATAGATACATAGATACATAGATACATAGATACATAGATACATAGATAGATACATAGATAGATACATAGATAGATGATAGATAGATAGATACATAGAAAGAGAAAGAAAGAAGAAAGAAAGAAAGAAAGAAAGAAAGAAAGAAAGAAAGAAAGAAAGAAAGAAAGAAAGAAAGAAAGAAAGAAAATAGTCAAAGGTAGCTAGAATTATAACGAAGACCAGAGAAGCCCTTCTACACCATGCACGGCCTGGGAAGTAACCCACTTCTACTCATGGATGACCATTGAGAGGAACAGAAGGCAGGGTATTTTTTTTCCAGGAGACCTTGGGACTCCTTCATCCTCAACAAGATCACCCATCTCAATACTGATCCTGCCCAAACACAGGAACACTAATGTCCATACCGTTCTTTCTCTTGCCATACCCTGCTGTGAGGGCCAACCACTGTCCAACCAGAGCTCCACTCCCCACACACTGGAAGTGTTCGGTGTTCCTGAGCTGGTCTGGGAGCAGAGGCCAGCACCCAGACAGGGTACCCGTGTGACTCAGGTCCAGGCCTTGAAGTTCTGTTTCAAGCACAACTATCTCTGGATACCAGCTCTGGAGACAGCAAACTTCCTCCAAGTTCCACATGAACCAAACAATGCGGAAAGCAAGGGTGGCTGGAAACTGTCACTTTCCTGACTTAAAGGAAAAGACACTTATAGGCAAGTGTCTGCATCATGAACATCTGGTCAGGTGTCAGAGTGGCAGTCACTTCTCATCACAGACATTCACTAAGTCCCAGGACACCACACAAGCATGTGCAGTGGTCAGTCACAAGACTGTCACAGCTCACCCCAGACTTCCCTGCTTCCTTTCCCTCCCAGAGCCCCACCCTGATCCAGTCTACAGAGTTACAGGAATAAGGTCTTAAGTGTATACTTGAGATTATTCTCCAGGATGGAAATAGAAGGATTATTTGGAAAGAGAAGGGACTTCCATAGATCAGAGACAGGGGAGGGGAAAACAAAAGAAGAGAATGAGAGGAAATTATGATCAAATTGCAGTGTGTTCTTGTGTGAAAATTCTTAATAAAATAAATAAAATTACTCTCCAGCATCAAAGAGGTTTATTTTCTATAAAACCCCAAAGCTAAATAAAGTTATAGCACACAAGTGTGTGTGTATATATATATATGTGTGTGTGTATAGATATATATAAGTAGGTATCTATAAAGATACAGTATTTTCTTATGCTCTAATCTATACAGGGTTTGCAGGGCTTTGGGCAGCAAATACTGGTGATCACTTACCTTAATGGTATCATAAGAATCTGTAATGAGTGCAATGAAAAGGCTGAGGATCATGTATATAAAAAGGCTGATGAAGGAATATAAGTAGAGACGGCTGAACAGCCACACTAAGATGCTTTTCTGCTGGATTTGAGCAAAGGTCGCAAACATGTCGTCACCGTTGACCAGAGAAAACAGGCACTCGGCCACTAGGTTCAGACTCTCAAACTGCAGTAGGGAAACAAGCGGAAGGAAATTAGATTCTGAGCTGCACACTCCACAGCTCAGGGAGCCATGGGGGCTTGCTGCCTGGCTTGCTTTCTTTTGTAGACTTTTTATTGACAACTTCCACGCAGACAATATACCATGATCAGAATCCCTTCCCAACACCTTCCCTTTAGTTTGTTTTCTTAAAGTTGCTTTTCGATATTAATAGAAGTTACTATTCATCTTAAAACCAAACACCATAAGAATAGAATAGAAAACATTATTCAATAACACCCACGCACAACTCTCACTCAAAGGTAATCTCTTCATGTTTCAGCTTTTTCCTTTGTACTTTTTGGATATGTGTGGTCATAGCACACTTTTAATAAGTAGAAGCTTTGTATGTACAAGTTATGTGTTGGTTTGGTATCATTTCCCTCCTCCCTGCCCCCCACTCCCCTGAAGGCCCTCCTTAGTGGGATTGCTGGTATGTTCCATGGGATTGAGGGCTAGGAGTTGTTTGACCAGCAGGTAGTTATTGGGGGGTAATACCTCTGGATATGCCCCCATCGTGACTCTTACACTGTCTGTCCCCTCTTCCACAAAGTTCCCTGAGCCATGCTGGTGAGTTTAAGTCTACTGTAGTGTTGAGCTCTTAGCAGCCTCTGGAATTCTGCTGTGGAATGTTTTGAGTCTCCTCGGTGTCTGTCTCCATCACGCTGGCGCAGATTGTCTGGCTTGCTGTGGAAGCAGCACTCTTGCTCATCTCTCCACTTGACCTGGGCCCTAGCTTCTGTGTTAGGGGTGGTTCATCTCCTGCCAGGGAGTCTATACTTAGCAAATGTTGTTTATAATTTACATAGAGAGAGCACTTTCTAACAGGCTGTCCCTAGGAAATATCAAGTTTAACCATTTCCCTGCCACTGGACCTGCCATGTTTGCTAATATAAAGAATGGTGGAATCTGGGCATAGTGGCGCATGCCTTTAATCCCATCACTTGGGAGGCAGAGGTAGAAGGATTGCCTGAGACTACATAGTGAATTCCAGGTCAGCCTGGACTAGAGCAAGACCCTACCTCGAAAACCCTCCACCGAAAAAAAAAGAATGATGGAGGGCTGGAGAGGTGGCTCAGTGGTTAAAGGTACTTGCTTGCAAAGCCTGGCAGCCTTTGTTGGCCCTGGTTCAATTCCTCAGTACCCAGGTAAAGCCAAATGCACAAAGTGGCACATGCATATGGAGGTCCCTTGCAATGGAGAATAATGCACCTGTCTTCCAAGTCAGCATGGCCTTAGGGATACTCAAGGCCTCTTATTACCTTTACCAGGAAAAGGGGCATTCCTTCCAAATTTCCCATTTTTTGAGATTGATTCCAAACTCCTCCTACCAAATCAACAATAATAAGTCCTCAAAACTATGGGCTGGTCTTGTGACCTCCCTTCCCTCTTAGGCCTGTCTATCGGATGCATGTTTCCAGGAGCTAACTTTCTTACCCCACTCTGAAGCCTCTCTATGCATTTGGATCATGACAGAAACTCCCAATAAATCTCTTTCAAGCTAATCTCACCTTCTAGTCCAAGCCGCAGGCAAACCTTAACTTCAGAAGGGAGAACTTCCCAGTCATTTTGCTCATGGCCATGTAAAGTAAAAGGTAAACCTAGAAGGTCGGAGTAAGTTGATCCTTCCTACAGCCTCATTGCTTCTCCTTGTCAACATTAACACCTGTCCTCTCCCGGAGCACCAGGCCTGTCTCTGTGTTTTCCTCATGGAATTCAATCCTCTCATCTGCACATTCAAAATCAAGGGTGATCCAAAGTCTACTTCAAGAATTGGTAGCTCCAATCCTTCTCTGTTACCAGCAAGAACTACAGAATAAAGAATAAACTGTGGGTTCATCTTCTTGTTGCCCTTGCACCCCAGTTACATGGAAATTGCTATGTCTTAACACATCTTGTCCTATGGGTAGGCTGTGTGGTGAAAAACTTGTGATCAAAGAAGAGGACATATGAATGTACCCTAAACAAAGATTATGTCGTACCTTTGCAAAACCCATGACTGAGGAGCTTCCCTGAAGCTGTTCTCCACAGAGATCTGCAGGGAGCACCCAGTTGGGCAAATCACTTAACAATATGCAGATTATTTAACAGTAAGACAGCCAGTTACCAATATATTCCCCATCTTCTCCACTTGCCGTAGACAGGGACATTAAAGCTGGTTACTGTGGATGTCAGTTACAACTCTGGCATCATCTTGGTTCTCATCGCTTGCAGTCTTCTTTCTTTAATTTCAAGGACATATATATTTACTGCTAGTTTCAGAACTGCAAATAGCGAGTTGCTCAGTGCCTATCCATTTCATGTCTTCTTGCCTGTGTAGACACGTTCAGTGCAGGAACAATGCCTGTTTCAACACTGTGATTTATGGCCATTCTACCTCTCTCTCCTTCATGCACACAAAAATTCTCTTAACCTATCAACAAGTTAAAATAAGATGTTCAGTGAATTGACTGGTGCATGTTGTATCACTTTTGAATTACACAACTTGGTTTTAACCCAGAGTGAGTTACATTGAACAAAAAGTAAACTTAAAATATACCCAAGGGCTGGGTATGATGGCACGTGCCTTTAATGCCAGCACTACAGAGTGAGATCCAGATCAGCCTGAGCTAGAATGAGACCCTACCTCCAAAAAATATATTTATATATAAAACATACATATGTCACATATATGTTTTATATTTTATATTATATATACATATATATATATAATTTTTTGCCAGGCCTGGTGGTACATGCCTTTAATCCCAGCAGTTGGGAGGCAGAGGTCAGCCTGATACTACATAGTGAATTCCAGGTCAGCCTGGGCTAGAGTGAGAACCTACCTTGAAAAACCAGTATCTGTAAAGTCTTCAGGTGTTGCCTTGGCTCTTGAGAACTTAACTCCCTATGTGTTCGTGATTTTTCTTGTTATTTCCATTGAATACCCAACAAGGAGTAACTTGAAGGAGGAAGGATTTCTTTTAGCTTGTGGTTTGAGGGAGATAGAGCCCATCACAGCAGGGAAGGAGTGGCAGCAGGTGTGGCAGCTGCTGGCTCACATCTCGGTGGACCAGGAAGCAGAGGAAGAGGAAGAGGAACGCCAGTCCTGGCTCCTTTGCTCTCTTTATTCATTCCAGTACCCCAGCCCATAAATGCTGCCTCTCACCTCCAGGGTGAGTCTTCTCTCCCAGTAGGACCTCTCTAGAAATGCCCTCACAGACATGCCCAGAAGTGTCCCCAAAGTGATTCCAAATCTAGTCAGGTTGATCAGGACCAGTGCCCACCACACCCTGGAGGACAGGCACTGCTCTCTCTCTCTCTTCAGTAAACCTCACGAGCATCGGCCCCATTCTGTGCCCCAGGCTGAACACGGGAGAAATGTGGTGAGGAAGAAGCCACAGTCTCTGCCTTCCTAGAGGCTCAGTGCAGAGAAGACATTTAATAAATATTAAATGGATATTTCCATAAAAAGTCCCTGTAGGCTCTATGGGACCACAGGGAGGAACCAAACATTCATTCCACAAATGATAATTTTGAGAGTGAGCCAACAAGAACTTTCATCTGAATGCAAATATAACCTGGCGTTTGCTTCCTGAGATGGTGGTCACAATCATCTCATGTAATATTTAAGCAAAAGGTTATAGCCACCTCATAGTTATTTGGAATAAGAGAGGCATTTGGCTAAACCCAGAAGCCTTGAAAATTTTAGGATTTTACCCATGACATCAGCAAAATCCAACCATTTTTTTCAATGCCTTGGTCTTATTTGTAAAACATAAACATAAAACAGGGTCAACATAACACTATTCATCATGCATCGCAGTAAAGAAAAGTCCTCTGGAAGTGGGAACCATAAAAGCCACATTAGAGAAATGTTCAATAATTCAAGATGAGGTTTGGTCAGAGTCTCTAGCCCTCTGTGCCCCCGACATCTTCAAGGGGCATGGTGCCAAAGTCCATCAGTGCTGGGAGAGAATGACAGTGAGACACTATTCGGTCCTTTGAATCAGTCCACTGAAACTAGATGTGTGACCGAAGGAAGAAAGCCAAAATGTTGGGAGCACTGGCTGTCAATCAACCTTGCAGCATCCAATTAGTTTTCCTGACATCTCCCCCAGAGAGCGGCTGTGTTTGTTCTAAATAAAGGATAGCTCTCCCACTCTAGGATGCTAAAAATATTAGAAAATGCTCAGCTTTTCTAGGGTTTGAGTAACCATGAAAGCTCTCTAAGTGTGCAGATACTGGCACAGCCAGAACATTCTGACAGTTTGCAGTAGTTTGAAGGTGGTACTGCAAGGGGAGCTAACATTTTCTGACTTCAGATTCGGAGCAGAAAGGCATAAAATTCCAGAAGCAGACTGAAATTCCTTCACTCCACTGACTGGTGCAACTAACTCAACTCTGCATTCCCCCATCTATCAATCAGCCAGCTAGAGACAGAAGTGGGGTGCCAAAAGCAGACTCTTTGGGCAAACGCTACAATGCCATATATCAGTTACCTTCTCATTGCTGAGACAACATACCTGATAAAAATCACTTTAACTTTTGTTCTTAGGGAGACAAGGAAGTCTCCCCACCTTCTGATAACCTGTGTGCTTTCTCAAATTTTGAGAAACTTCATTCTCAATTCCTGGGTCAAAGTGAGTTAACTCCCAGTTATAATGCTAGAATCTGTCATTTTAAAACAATGTAATTTAAACATAAATGATCAGATGTCTGGTCAAAGCTTCATCTGTTTTATAGTTATGGGTAACAAAATAATAAGACATAAAATTGCTTTATATTAATCAAAGTATCTATAACATACATCAGATTAATTGCTATCCAAGATTAAGCCAAAAACACTGTCCAACAGTGTTTTTCTATCTTAAGACAGATTTGTCAAGGGTTATATTAAAACCAAACTGATTCAGTTCAAAAATAAGCAGTTTAAAGGAGTAAGGGTTTATTTCAGTTAATAGTTCTGGGTCACAGTTTATGGCAGGAAAGGCGTGGTGACAGGAGCTGGCCACACTCAGTCCAATGCTGAGGAAACAGAAAAATGAATGCTAAGCACTCAGCACCTTTGTGTGTAGCCAGGACCCCAGACTTGGAGATAGTGTCTTCCACATGTGGGCAGGATCTTTGCACTTTAATTAAACTAATTAAGATAATCCTTCAGGAGCAGCTCTGCTGCTACCTTAATCTACATAATCCCTCACAGGTGATAATAGGTCCTGTCAATTTGACCTTCACACACCCATCATCCTTCTGCTGCCCAAGGAGATAGAGGGAAGCTGGCATTGAGAAACACGTCTCCCAGGAAGAGTGTTTAAAATCGCAGTCACTCACCACGTGTGACCATTGACCACCTGGCACACTCTGTTCAAATTGAGATGTGTGGGGCGGGAAGTAACTCAGTTGGTAGAGTCCTTGCCTAGTGGGCATGGTCCTAGGTTCAATCCCCAGTGCAGCACAAACTGTGTGTGCTGGTACATGCCCGAAATCCTAGCGCTTAGGAGGTAGAGACAGGAGGATGAGAAGTTCAAAGTCATCCTCTGTTGCATTGTGACTTTGAAGCTGTGATGAGGCTTCAAACACTTGGGACAAAAGAAGGAATGAGACATTGAGGTAGTTGATATGGGCTATACTAGACTTGATAGTTAAAATCCATTTCATCTATTTCTTCCTTATTTTTAATGTGGCTACTAGAATATTCCAAAGCATGCACATGACTCCATATATGACTCACGTTACATTTGGGGAGGGGGGAGCGCTGGCTAAGTAAGAGCTTCCCAATGTCACCTAGATCCTTTGGAAGGACAACATTGGATATGTGGTAAGGCAATCAAGGTCACAAAACAAATAACCTTATGTTCCCTGAGTGACCTTGACACACACAAAGAGGACAAAGAGAACGCAACTGACTAGGGAGTTTTCACTCACAGCTGAGCCAGAAGCACCACCAGCTTCTCGGGTCAAACCTAATGCCCTTTAGTCAATACCAAGCAAATCCTTTCAAAGCAAGTGTACTGGGGCCAGGCAGACCTGGGCTAGAATGCCATCTCTGTAATCTATGAGAAACCTCGGAATATTACGTAATATAAGAGCTCTTATTTCTGTAAAGGATAACAATGTTTTCAAACCACCTGGAAGAGAAGAGGGGGTATTAGAATTGGGATCTCAAATGACTCCAAATGCATGTGTTAAAGGGTTGGTCTCCAACCTGTAGTGCTATTGGGCACCTTTAAGAGGTGAAGCTTGGGCATGGTGGCACAGGCCTTTAGTCCCAGCACTTGGGAGATCACCATGAGTTCATAGCCAGCCTGAGACAATACAGTGAAATGTCAGGTCAGTCTGGTCTACAGCAAGACCCTACCTCAAAAAAAAAAAAAAAAAAAAAAAAGTCAATTTCTTAAGTGCTACATAGGGCTGAATGGATGGGAGGATGTTTAGCCATCAGGGGTCTGCCCTTGAAGGAGTTACTGGAACCTCAGCCCCATCCTCTGGCACCTGTGTGTCAGGTCTCCTCTGCCATAGACGCCACCTTGATGTGCCACTCACAGCATCTTCCCACAATGCCAGAAAGACAAGAGGTGGATTAATTTACCAAGGGAGACAAAGAACTTGGACACCAGGCTTAACAAAAAGCAGAGACTGGCAGCCATGTAGCAAAATTCAAGCACCTTCCAAAATAATGATGGGGGAGAGAAGACAGGTGAGGACCAGGGAGAGGAGCTACAATCACTTGGCCTGAGGTTTCAGAGCCAATGAGTTAAAGCCAGTTAGGCTCAGGATTTTTCCCACGCAGTGCAACACTGCCCTCTAGTGTCGACGAGGTGGAGTAGCTACCAGAGCCTGAGGCTTGAAGCTAGGAAGAATTCAGCATTTTCCTGGGCATGAGAAGACAAATGGAGTTTCCCAGATGCAGAATACCATAGCAAAGAAGTTTTTACCCATGATTCTCCTTGCAGTGACATGGCCTGGAATTGGAAAGCGACAATATCATCAAGATCTACTATTTAGCCAGAGGTGGTCATTTTGTTAATTATGTCCTGTTTCATGAAAGAAAAATAGGTTGTTGTTTTTTTTTGGGGGGGTGGGAGAGGGGTGCGGAAGAATATTAAATGTGAAATTTAGAGAGGAAATATTGAATTACAGGCCACTAACTTTTATTTTGGTGGGACAGCATAAAGGCTCTGAGTTCTGTGCAAAACTTACTGATTGTGAAATGCTTATAACCCATCTCGTCACATAGATTTTGGTTAATGAAGTGATCAAGGTCAAACTTACAGCTGAGCTATTTTTTATTTTCATATATATATCTTTATTATGAATAAGTATATATATATATATATATATATTGTATGATCAAATCTTGTGAAGGTGTCCCCTTTCCTCTCCTCTCTGTCCCCTACCCACTGGGGTCCTTCCTCAGTGCACATACTGGATCTGTCCATAGGTTAGGGGGTAGGAACAGAACCTGAGGTAGCCAGTTTTTCTTTTTTCTCTTCCTCCTTTGTGTATTGTTACTGAGGGGGGCAATGTCTCTGGATATTCTCCCCCACCATGGCTCTTACAATCTTTCCGCCCCATCTTCTGCTCAGTTCACTATTATGCAGACTTGGAAGCCATTTTCCACAGCCTTTGCCTCTTTTCTCCCTTGCTAAGTACCTGAGGGTACTGGGGTGGGGCAGGGGACAACATGAGTGACAACACAGGAATGTTCCACATGGTGCCTAGCATGCATGCAGAACGACGGCTGCTGGTATCATTGCTTTTTCTATTGCTCCAACCACAGGAGGAAACACTGAAAGATACAAGACCCCTTCCTTTTCTGGTTGGAAAACAAAGCCATTTATGTGTCTACCAATCAACTTTGTCCATTTCTCTTTTTTCCCCCAGAGTTGTCCTGTTCTTGAAGATGGCCTAGAACTCACTATGTAATCGATGCTGGCCTTGAACTCACAGCAATTCTCCTGCCTCAGCCTCCTGGGATTATAACCACGGGTTACCACACCCAGCTAATTTTATCACTGCAAAGAACCTTAGCATAACTTGGATGATACTGGTGTTGTGATGCTGAGTGATACGCTTAGCGGGGCGGGGTGTGGTGACACACACCTTTAGTCCCAGCCCTCGGGAGGCAGAGGTAGGAGGATTGCCTTGAGTTTGAGGCCAGCCTGAGACCAAAGAATGAATGAATTCCAGGTCCGCTTGGGTTAGAGTGAGACCATATATATATATATATATATATATATATATATATATATATATATATATATATATATATACTGATCTTTAATAACACACAAGATAGGGCTAGCAAGATGGCTCCATGGTTAAAGACACTTGCTTGCAAAACCTGCCTGGGGTTCAATTCCCCAAGCCATCCATGTAATCTGAATGCAAGAAGCTTTTGTTGTGTCCATGCTCTCTCTCTCTCTCTCTCTCTCTCTCTCTCTCTCTCTCTC